>RJWH01006947.1:0-46826 GCA_004363575.1 Solenodon paradoxus | reverse complement strand
CTGCACCCTCTCAGCCCCTCACTGTACCCTCTCAGCCCTCACTGCACCCACTCAGCCTGACTGTACCCTCTCAATCCTCACTGCATCCTCTCAGCCCTCACTGTACCCTCTCAGCCCTCACTGCACCCACTCAGCCCTTACCGCACCCAACAGCCTTCACTGCACCCCGCTCTGCCTCACTGCACCATCTCAGCCCTCACTTCATCCTCAGTCCTCTCTGCACCCATTCAGCCCTCACTGCAGTCTCTCAATCCTCACTGCACCCTCTCAGCCCTCACTGCACCATCTCAGCCTCACTGCATCCTCTGTCCTCTCTGCACCCTCTCAGCTCTCACTGAATCCTCTCAGCCCTCACTGCACCCTCTCAGCCCTCACTGCACCCTCTCAGCCCTCACTGCATCCTCAGTCCTCACTTCATCCTCAGTCCTCACTTCATCCTCAGTCCTCACTTCATCCTCAGCCCTCATGCAGTCTCTCAATCCTCACTGCACCCTCTCAGCTCTCACTGCATCCTCTCAGCCCTCACTATATCCTCAGGGTCTAATGCAGTGACTCGGCCCACAGAAGATGTTTAAGAAAGACCATTAAAACTGAACTGTGTTATCTGGCAAACCGATTCAAGTGGATCCTTTAGGAAAACACATAGTTGAATCCAAAGAACAGGTCTACAGAATGATCTTCTTTACCCACGGTCTGGAGTTTTGAGAAGTGTCCCTCCCCATTTATAAAGGGGGAAGAAGCAGATAAATAGAGCTTAGTGCTTTCAGAGAGAAAGACTGTAGTGAGATGAGACCCACTGCCCCTGCTGGATATGAAAGGAGGTGTCACCAACAATGGGCGCACTGGTCAGGGCTGCACCTGGTGGGCATGCTACAAGGTTAAGGAAAAAGACACTAGTTAGGTACATCTGGGAGAGTGGTGGCTCTGTGTGGCCAGGTGCTCAGCAGCTGGAGAGGCTGGTGGGACAGACATCAGAGGCTCTGGAGGACGTGGGCAGGAGACCACACAGCTGTTTGTTGCCTCAGACTGGGCTCTGACCCCGAGCTCCAGGGACAGAGGCCTTCTCCCCACGCACCACGCCTCATCTCATCTGCAGCCGAGAAAGGGACGCAAGTGGAAGCCTCCTTCTGTTTCTCTAAACAGAAAATGCTCCCTCGGCTGATGCATCTCGTGGGCCTGCTTCCCTGTGGTGGACAATTCATTCCACGCAGGTCAGCGCAGCTTCCAGCCAACTCCGTCCCCAGCTGGACCTTCTTCTGACCTTCCACGTTCAGTCCCGCGCTGGCTCTCCTGATGAGACTTGCTCTCTTGTCTTTTCTAGAAAGAACTACTGACATCCAACAGGTCCACATTTTTGCTGGCTCGGAAATCTCAGCAAAGCAGCTCTAAAGTCACAGCAGGAGAGATTCCAGTTCTGCACACAACACATATTTGTGATTTAAGAAACAATTTGCAGAGTTCTACAGAAAAGACTTGGAAGGAAGGAAGGAAGAACTGTATTAAACACATATGTATTAACTAGCAGTTGGGGTAGGTGCAGCAGTGCCTTTACAGAGCCAGACATAGGACCTCAAAAGAGCCCTGGGCATCTACCCCAAAGATACAAAAACTCCCATCCGCAGAGATGTTTGCACCCCCATGTTCACTGCAGCCCTATTCACAATAGTTAAGAACTGGAAATTACCTAAGTGCCCGAGGTTAGATAAATGGATAAAGAAGATGTAGTCCATATACACCATGAAATACTACACCACCCTTAGAAGAGATGAGACCCTGTCATTTGAATCAATATGGATGGAACTAGAGGGGATGATAGAAAGTGAAACAAGTCAAAAGAAGAAAAATAGAGACCAGACGACCTCACTCACAGGTGGAACATGAATAGACAAAACAAAGGAGCAGATGAAACATAATCAACCCTGAAACATTTGCCACAGAACTGAGGTGACCAAAAGGGAATGGGGAGGGCGGGGGCAAATGGTGGTGGAGCCCACTGGACAATGGGGAAGAACACTTGGTGACTTGGTGGAGGGCAGGGTGTGTTGCAATATGTCTAAGAAATGAGGGGCCTATATATAGGAAATTTTTTTAATGTGAAGAATAATTACTACAATAAAAAATAAACAAATTTAAAACAAGATCCCTGGGATCCTCTCATTAGGGCTACCAGATTTAGAGAGAACGAAACAGAACAAAGCAGCCCCTGACCCCTTACCTGCAGGGAATAAGCTCCTAGAGCCCCGTGAATGCCTGAATCCTGACAGAGCACAGCATACACACTGTGTTTCTACATACATACTCCTATATAAAGTTGGATTTATAAACTTGCCACAGTAAGTGATTAAATAATCACTAATAAAGCAGAGCAATTACAACAATATACTGTAGTTAAAAAGTATGTGAATTGGGTGTGTGTGTGAATACCTTAGAGAACATAATATTTGGGGACTGTGATTGACTTCAGGTAATTGAAACCCAGGAAAGTGAAACTGGGGATAATGAGGGACACTGTACCCAACTAAATTTGACTTTCAGATAAACAACGAATCATTCTGCAGGGGAATTTTGCTCCAGTAAATAACAGGGACACACTTAAAAAATTATCCACCATTTTTCAGAAGTACACATTTAACTTGGCATCCTCTACTTCATCCTGCAGTCCTGCCCCTGGCACACTTTGGGATGAACTGCTTCCACCCCTTGGAGAAGCTGTCAGAAGTTCTCTCTCATTCACTCTCCCACTGCATCTCCAGTGGAGATACGGGGATGAATGAGCATGAGCCCTCCCCTTTCCCTCTTTCCACCCTCAAAAAGAATGAGGCCAACAGGCACATGAAAAGAGGTTCCTACTAGCTGGCTATCAGAGAAATGAAAATCAAAACAGCAATGAGGTATCTCCCTACACCTGAAAGACTGGCTGTTATCCAAAAGTCTGGAAACAATACATGCTGGTGACAGTGTGGAGAAAAGGAATCACTTTTGCACTGTTGGTGGGAATGCAAAGTGGTGCAAACCCCTATGGAGAACAGTTCGGAGATTCCTCAAGAAAACTGAAGGTGGAAATCACATGTGATCCCGTCATTCCACGTCTGGGCATCTACCCAAAGATACAAAAGCCCCACCCGCAGAGATGTGTGTGTCCCCATGTTTATTGCAGCCCTATTCACAGTAGCTAAGAACTGGAAACCATCTAAGTGCCCAACATCAGATGAACTGATGAAGAAGATGTGGTCCATATACACAATGAAATACTACAGTACAGCCCTTACAAGAGATGAAACCCTGTCAATTTGAATCAGCATGGATGGAACTAGAGAGGATTATGCTAAGTGAAACAAGTCAAAAGAAGAAAGAGAGAGACCAGATGACTTCACTCACAGGTGGAGAGTGAAGAAACAAAACAAAGCAACAGATGAAACAAAACCAACCCTGGAACATTTGCAACAGAACTGAGGTCACCAACAGGGAATGGGACGGGCAGGGGCAAATGGTGGTGGAGCCCACCGGACAACGGTGAAGAAGACTTGGTGATGTGGTGGAGGGCAGGGTGTGTTGATTTATATCTGATGAATAGGGAGCCTATATATATGAGTTTAGTTTAATGTGCAAAAGTATTTTTAAAAATTATAAAACAAAAAGAATGAGAGGCCAAAGAAATCTCCTCTCCCAGGTGACAGAGAGATGTTAAGCCTACGGTACTGGAGGTGGCTGAACTCGGAAGAGATGACCTTCTCTTGGGCACAAGATCCCTCATAGGGTTGGAGTCCTGGGGCGTGGCAGCCAACAGCCATATGGGAATACCATGAAGGTGCATGTTTCAGGGAGAGCAGATGGCATGTCTGTGGTGGGCAGTGGAGGCAGGCACAGGCACAGACACGTGAGAGAAAGACACCGCTCTGCTGCGGGACCTGCTCTAGAGTTTAGGAAGAGTCAGGCAGCAAGTCAGACCCACAAGGCCCCTGACCTTGGCTACTCACACTCCAGCAAACAAGTGGACCAATCCAGAAGTGAACAGAAAACAGGGATTCATTTCAGCGTGATAAGCGCTATAAAGAATTAATGCTTGCTCATGAGGAAAGTGCGCCAGAGGTGACTGGACATCACCTCCATGATGTGACTCCCCTACCAAGATCCACAGCAGCTCTGGGTCCCTGCGGAGCCCGGCACACAGACCTCCCCTGCTGGTTAATCCAATTGCACATTTCGATTCTCCTCAACACTAATTTTCCACCCACACAAGCCTCTCCACCTTTCATGTGTGCAGGCTGTTTTCTGGCCTCCGCCATTTCTTGCAGTTGTGACTCTATCACCCAGCAGGATCCGTCCAGGTCGCAGCCTGCCTCCTCCAGGAGGCCGCCTTGGACTAATGCCGGTGCACGTCCTCTGGATTCCTAAATATACAGGCTGCACCACAGTGTCATATATTTCAGTCAAAACATTTGAAAATCCACTTAGCTGAGTTATTCCCGTCTCTCCTCGTAGGCGACGAAGCCCCTGGGGAATCCATTCCAGATACCCTTCTGCCATCTCAAAAACACCTTGACTTGGCCTGATAAATACTTATTGAAATCATGAATGAAAAATATGCCCCTTGCATCAATACCGAGAGACGGGTCATTACCCTGTAAGTCTTTCTCAATTCTGTTTTACTCAGGGAATAATAAATATATGATGTGATTTCATTGGAACTAAAACAAGCATGACTCCGTCGGGATGAGCTATAAACAGAATGGCCAGACATGCTGCGTTCCTCCTCGGGACCTGGGAGAATTCAAACCTTACTCAGAACCATCCCTGCAGGAACAACTTTCAACAAAACCTCAGGTGTGCCAAGCCTAAGCTGGATGGACTCTTGATGAGTTCATAGAACTCTGCAGAAGTTACAGGTTTCATCAGAATTCAGGGGCAAAAAAATTATCAAAAACATCATCTCCCAAACGCTATTTCCATTCCTATTCCCAAAACCCCTTTCCAGTCTAATGGTGGTTCTGGAATGAGGTGCAAATAGTGCTGGTGTCTACAAAAAAAGTGCATTTGTATCTGATCCCACACAACATCCCTCAGGAGCCACAGGGAAAATCATTAGAGAACATACACCCCCAAAATCATATATACGGGAAAGCCTTGGAAGAAGATCTAGTCATAGCATGCTGGTGCTCTCACCTCTATTTCACTTGAAAAATCAACAGACATTCCCAAACAATGTGGAGCTTGCAGGGGTTGCTGTCCTGCACGACAAGGCCAGCGGCATCCGATTGCGGGACAAGTGAAAACACGGGGTTGTTACTTGCAGACACCACAGAGTTGGCAGAAGAGAATCCTCAGAAGGGAAGGGAACCAGTTCAGAAACCTCAGTGATTCTATTGATTCCTAGTGAATGCTGTAAACTCAGCAGGCTCTCAGAGGCATTTTTGTTGTGTTTTTCTGTTTTGTAAAAGGAACCCGAAAAAGACCACTTCTACAGCCAACATTTAATATCAAGCCCTCTGAGCAAAATCATCCAAAGTGTGAAATGAACAATTCTCGCTCCCTAAATGTCCTTTCTCAATGTGGGTTCTGCTGCAGGTCTTCGCAGGATTCACCAGGGCCGGGAAACCTTCTCACCCCTTGACCCGGTGGACCCCTAGACGTGATCCACCTTTGCGCTTGCCCTGCCTCTCCGGTCACCCCTTCTCTGCGCCCTGGGCCGACTTCCGCCCCCAAGGGCAAGTCGGGTGCACTCTGCATACACTGCGTCTCGCTCACCTTCACTTGTTTAGGAAACAGATGTGATCGTCCGACTTCACTGGGCGGGGATTCTCAAGCCTGCATACCTCACTCGATCAGGCGTCCACATTCAGGTTCAGGCGCCCAGAGCAGGGACATGTCACCAGCACAAGCTCCACATGCCCCAAACAGCAACCACGATCAATATTCTCATTACTCCCTCTAACAGCCTGTGTGTTGGGTCATCCAGGCACAGAAGCCTGAAGCCATTCATTTGTTCATTCCACAATGACTTACACGTGCCTCCTTTGTTTGTTATATTCTTCATCGTCAGCTATCACGGAAACTTTAACCCATATTATCCTCCTTAAAAAGCCACCTTATTTCCTCCCTCTATGTCTCATGTCTTCATGGCTCAGTTTAACTCATCACCCTTCTCTGAATGTCTGAAGCACTGGTCCATATTATCATGTGGTCTTTGACTCATCAATGCCTCGGACTCTTAGCTGTTTCATGCAACGTAGTCTCATGCCCTAGATCATAGGAACCATGCTTGTGGATTCCTTTTCTAAAAGACCACTGATCTTAGCACATAAGTGAAATGAACTGATCTTTATAAAAAACTTATTTTAGGGACTGGTACAAAATAAGAACTTAAGAACATAGGCTTATAGAAATTGACACTCAATAAATACGTAGTGTATTAAGACAGAATATACAAAACATGCCTCCAAGCCCCAGTGTGCCTCTTTCGTGGAGGTAGAGGAACGCTCAGAGCAAGGTCATGACTGGATAAGGCCTTCTGGAGAATGTGGGGACATGAGGGTATTTAGGGTGGGTACATGTTTGCTCATACAGTCTTGAATTATTTGGGAAGTAAACATGGAAAGTGGAAACACATTAGCTACCATTTCCTTCCTTCTCCCCATCACTTTGAAATCATGTGAGCACTCCGTTTAGCCTCTTCTCAGTGCTGTAACTGGCAACGGGAATGAGAGCATCTGAAAGCAGATCTGAACTCAAGGCCAGAACAATGGAGAAACCACAGGTGGTGCTGCTGACTTGGAGAAGGCCGAGGTCCAGGGAGGCGACTGACTGTCTAGAGCTCCATGTGAAGGCAAGGGCCCTGCCTCACTCCTTCTCCCCTCTGCCCTCTGATCAGAGGACACCACCAAGTCCCAGCTGACGTCTCTCTGTTTCATAAACACCTCACTTTCTTTGCTAAGAGGCCTTTTTTATTATTTCCTGAGGCAATCACCACCCCACAAAGCAGAACTGACCTCCCTCCATCCCAGGCAAGGACATAAGAGCTGAGATTTCTGAATCAGGAAACACAAGTTAATTGCTGGGGTCAGACCCAAAAGACAAGTGACATTCCAGCAAGCCTTTCGGCAAAAGCCGACACAGAGCGCCTGGCTGACCTCAGATGGATTTAGTAGCTGGGTTATTTTTCCCCTTCATCTGACAGTGACCCTCAAGAAAAGGAAATCAATCAAGGGCCACATGGGTTTGGTTATTTTGGTTTGTTTAAAATTTTATTTTAGTATGAGTGGAAAATCTAAACTCTCTCCCTCTTTTTATTATTACTGGGAATTCGAAATTATGCATTAGAAAAAAGAAGATGAGAAGAATAGGGGAAACATTTTTGGGCAATGAAACGATCGTCTATGACACCACAGTGGCCAGTACATGCCATCACACATGGGCCCAAACCCATGAGCCCAAACCCATGAGCCTTCACCGAGAAAGAACCCTGATGTCAATGGGGGGTCGTGGATGATGGAGCATCATCGTGGGTTCAACGTCTGTAATAAATGTACCTGGGGGTGTTGATAATGGGGGAAGGCCGTGTGCATTTTTGGAGCAGGGAGTGTGAGGGAAATGTTTGCACCTGCCTCTCAATTTGACTGTGACCTACAACTGCTCTAGAAGATATCTCCAGAAAAAATACAGACCTTGTGACTAACACCTGTAAAGATGAAGGAAGTCAGATCTGAATGGAGCAGGAGGAAGGAAAAGAGCTGGACGGACAGTGCAGTGAAAACAGTATCAGAAAGGCAGAAATAAGGTCCAGTGCAATGAAAAGTTAGAGGAAGAAGAGCGGTGACCCTAGATGGAATCAGGAAGGCACACACACATGCACAGAAACTTGAAATAGCCACACAAAAAGACACTCTGGGGGCGCATGCTAAAGTTCTGTTTATATTTTGGTTTTTTTTTTCAATTTAACAGAACCTTAAAATATTAAGAAGCCACACAATGCTGTTGAGGAATTGAAATGTACCTAAAAAGAGAGAAAGAAAAAAAAGGGAAGGAGGGGAGAGAGAGGGAAGGAGGAAGGAAGGAAGGAGAGGGAGGGAGGGAAGGAGAGGGAGGAAGGAAGGAAGGAAGGAGAGGGAGAGAGGGAAGGAGAGGGAGGGAGGGAAGGAGGGAGGAGGGTGACTACTGTGTTTGACAAAGTAGATTTTTAATTTGATGTAATTTTAATTAAACAAGTTTAAACTTAAACAATGGAAGCAAGAGAAATTCTTGCCCACTAAACACAGCTCTGGTAGAGCTACAGGTTTTCCTGTTATCCAAAAGCAGAATGTTCCTATTTGGTGTGATGTGGGTAGGTTTAGGGGGCAGCTTAGGAATACTCCATATTTTTTCTATATAAATTCATGGTAATAGTGTTCCCAGACCCAAAAAGGAACTCATCAGATAGGTGAGTTAAACAGGTGCATACTACTCTCAGAGAGCAGGGAAAACTTGTACTTTTCACTTTGCTTCAAAGTCAGATCAACTTTTCTCAAAATGATAAACCAGTTTTCTTAATACAAATGTGAAAATTAACCAGTGATACTCTTAGTTTAGTTACTGAATGCCTTTTAAGTGTATCTGAAACAGCGTAAATATGTGAATCCACATTTTCCATTATAAATTTTATGACCTCTAAAGACAGATCAAATATTTCTGATACTAATTTAGGGCCAAAATTCACATGTGTTTTAAGTGCAAAACAGTCACCAGATTTTTAAGTCCGAGTGTGAAAAGCAAAACCGTAAAGTAGTCAACATTTCGACATTGATGAGACGCTGACATGAGAATATTTTGGATTTAGAGCATAAAATAAAAATTCAATTTAATGTCGCTTGTTTCTTCTTTTTTTAATGTGGCTATTGGAAAAAACTGTTAAATGCACTCACAGCTCACATTGTTTCTGTAGGATGTCACTGTTCTGAAGGAGGAAAGGCAAAGCTACTTTCAAAGAAGCCTGTCCAAACCACCACATGCGCCCAAATCTTGCTGGAGCTGGATAGCTGAGGAGTCAGATAAATTCTAAATGATCAGTCATGTTGATGCCTGGGATGATGAGCCAGGACAGGCAGGCACCTTCCTGGAGTCAAAAAGGGACACAAGCTTTCAAGCCACAGCCAAGGCCTCTGGGAGCTCCTCACCGGGAGAAGTCATGGGGCAAATGCAGAGAGGCAGCCTCACCAACACCCACCTTTCAGAGAACTTACCAGAAGCTGGCAGGTACCAAATCACCAGAAGGAAGAGAGAAACAGACACAGGGAAGCAAGAAGAATGCAAACAAACTCAGAGCAGTGGAGGATGAGAAAGCAATTTGCATTATAGAAATGATAGCAAAACAGTTCGTGAGGCTGTGTGCTTGCAGCTGGAAAAATCCATCCCGATGTTTGTCAAAGGCAGAGGAACAGAACTCTAACGAACTTATGAAGAGCGTTATGAAGAGTTTTCTTTGGGGTGAAAGTGCAATCCAATTGATCAAAATGTCCTGACCCCAAATATTCTTCAGAGTAAAATTTGTTTTCATAAAAACTCTTGCCCTCATTTTTGCAGCTGAGGAAACCATTCATTTTCTACTCTGTGAAAGTGGGTTGGTACCATCATCCACAGATGAAAAACTATCTCCTGCTTTTGTGGCCTAATATCCCAGTCTCTTGGGAGTTTTTAAGACATTGCTGCTAAAAATGATTATGTTCAGGCTGCTGCTGGTTTTGGTCCGGCTTTTCTGTAAAATAAACTATACCATCTCTTGAAACTTTTCCCAGAATCCAGATGACCCTGAGCTGAAAACAACCAGAGAGGTTTAGAAACTCAATCAGCATAAACACTCAACAGAAGTTTAGAGGCTTCTAGAAGGAACGGCCCTCTGACTAGCACATCCATGAAAACAAATCCAACCTTTTGCCTTGTGTTTCTTTTTCAATAATAATGATAAATTTGAAGTACTGGCTTCCTAACCGACTCCCACAAATTTTTCACTTTGTAAATGGGGAACAGGGAGTGGAATTCATAGCAGAAAGAAACTGCATTCTAGGCAATTCTCCAAAAGACGGGAGACAGGTGTTGGCAAGTATGTGGCGAAAAGGGAGACGGGACAGACACTGCAGGTGGGAGTGGAAACTGGAATGTTCATTATGGAATGTAGCATGGAGATTCCTCAGAAAACTGAAAGTAGAAAAGCCATATGATTCTGCTAGCTTACTTCTTGGTAATCACCTGAAAAACACGAAAATGCTGATTTGAAGAGATAGCTGCACCCCTCCCCTCTCCCCCTTGTTTATTTCAGCATGATTACAGTCCCCAGGAGCTGGAGGGAACCTACACGGCTGCATGACCATCAACAGAAGAACGGATATCCGGGTGCGGTACATACGCAAGAGAACACTACTAGGCTATTAAAAAAAAAACCATGAAATCCCACCATTTGCCACCACATGGGTGGACCTAGAGGGAATTATGCTCAGTGAGACAAGCCAGAAAAGACAAGCATCATACGATTTTACTCATGTGGTAGCCAGAGACACCAAACAAATGAACTAAACCAAACAAAAGTTGATTTGAGTCTACAGAATCAAATTCGTAGTCACCAGAAGGAAGAAGGTGGAAGGGAAAAAATCAGGTCAAACGGATCAATGATATTGTGATGCATAGACTTAAACTGTTGGTAATTAACATATTCTACACAGATGCTGATTTACAACAATGCATGCCTTCAACTACATGTTATGCAGTGTTCCTTCAGTAACATTACAACTTTAAAAGCTGCATTCTAAAGCTGTCCAATACTAGCCATGTGGGGCTGCTGAGCATTTGAATCTGACTAGCCCAAGATTTAAAAAGTCACACTGGATTTGGAGGACTTAGTACCAAAATTTTTTAACATGGAAGTGTTTTTTAAAAGTTGTTTTAATATTGATATGCTGGAAAAAAAAAAGTTGACTATTATTAGGTTAAACAAAGTCTCTTAGTAAGGAATTTAACCTGCTCCTTTTTAATTTTAAAAAGTGGCATTAAAATCTGTGGCTCACATTATGTTTCTATTGAATAGGGCTGTTCTAAAGTCATGAGCTTTAGTCCCTTAAAAGCAGGAGGAAATGGCCCCCATTCACTCTTGCAGGTGATGAGGTCGATGGCATTTCAGAGCAGGATGACCAGGTCCTGTGGACAAGGCCCCACCCCCTGAATTCAAGGTCTTCTCTGATGCCGAGGCCAGAACCACCAGAACAGTGATTCTGTGGCTGAAATCCCCCCCTGAATGGGCCTAGGGTGGTGAATATCTTCAGGTGTAGTTACTCTGAGATCTCCTTGTCCTCTGTCGTGGGTGCTGTGATGTGCCACCAAGTTCCCGCTTCAGAACCGAAGCACTCATTCAACTAGCTAGCCTGCGTGTCGCCCGCTGAGGCTCCCTAGGACCTGCCCTTGGCCTTCGCCTGATCCAAGGTAAGACCCCGTCCAAGCAGTAGCCTGCACCAGATGGCAGATCAATGCAGACATACAAAGTCGGGTCCCTTGCCTCAGTCTGGGATGCTCTGAAGGGCTCTCCGGGGTCCAGAGCTTCCTGTGGACTTCCGGGGTCCTTGTTGCAAGTCAGCGTTCACCCAGCCATTGCTTCTGTGCCACCTCCCTCCTCCCTCCCTGGGCACTTTCCAGTCATCTCCCTCCACGCCAAGCCCAGCCTCAGGTTCCATGCGCTGGACTGAGTGTGTGTGTCCCCCAAATCCATATATGGAAGTCCTGATCCCCGTGCATTAGTATTTGGAGAGGGGGCCTTTGGAGGTCATTATGTCCTGAGGGTGGAGCTCATAATGGACAAATGTTTTTATAAGAACAGACACAAGAGGGCTTATTTCCTCTCCCTGCCCTCGGCGTGAAGACCCAGCAAGAAGATGGCCCTCGGGAAGCCAGACCAGATTGCAGGCCCCTGACCCTGGACTTACAGCCCCCTGAGCTATGAGACATTAAGGGTCTGTGAGTGCAGTGGCCTAAATGAAGGGAGGTGCCTGCCTCCCTGTAAACCCATTCAAGATATCCCCAGGTGTAAAAACAATACCTGCACATGCATTCGAGCCCAGAAATGAAGACAGGATATTTGGGAGATACACACACACGCACGCACACACACACACGCCACACCCACACCCGCGAACTCCTACCAGCTCCCGCAGGCTCTCAGTCGAGGTGATTTTGTGAAACATTCATCAGCCCCTGCTTTGTTGGGCAGAGAAAAAAGAAATTCTAATGCCCAAGAGCTAACTTATGCAGGCAGTGGGTTATCTCACCTACTTAGAGCCTTTGCTACTAATCCAGAGACACAGGCTCCAGCTGTCCCCAGGGGCCAATTAATTGCATGTGCTCCTTGACCACAACTGGCACCCTCACAGCACAGACTGCTGGTCTCAGGGCGGCTGGGTGGGAACACAGGCCTAGAAGGCCACAAGGGTGACCTGCTTAGCTGACTCACCAAGGCACAGGCAGGGCGGCCCGACGGGTGCTGCTCAGCCAGCCTGGCTGCTACTGCGCCCCTAAGTGTGCAGGGTGATGCTTCTCCCAGAAATGGCTCTTCTGGGCCGTTGGTCTTCACGTACTTTCTCTTTATCTGTGAAATCTTACCTCCCTGGCTGCTCCAGAGAGTCCTGATGCTTTAGTTAGACAGCACAGGTATTTACGTTTGCAAACTGAACTCCCAGATGAGGCCTTGCCATCATCTAACAGCTGCACCCCACTCCCTGGACTTGTCCTTCAGCTCCCTCAGGTGGCTGTGACCCTGCTGACGTGGAGGTGCCCATCTGCTCCAGCTCTGCTATCGCTGGCTCTGTTTGCCTCCTCCTGCCCTTACCTTCAAAACAAAGTATGGTTTTGTGGATGTTACTGATTTTACTTTACTTCCATGGCTCACAAGTGCTTACGGAGTAAATACCCCCAAAAGGTTTTTTTTTTTAATTTCTTATAATCCTACCACCTGAATATATTGCCATTAACATAGTGGTTTTTTTTTTTTGCAGCCTTTTTCCAAGCATATGTGCAAATCTTTCCTTACAATGTCCTAAATGGAAGGATAATCTGTGTATAATTTTGCATTCTGCTTTTCACAATGAACATTCATTCTGGGAGCATTTATTCATATCTTTAAAAATTCTGCACAAATGTCCCATCTTGTGGTTACAGACTCATCTATGATAGGACCCCACCATAATTTGACCATTACTCCAATTTGGTATATTGAGATCATTAATCCATTTTAGTGGTGAATGACTTGAACATAAAACTTCATGCATATTTCAAATTATTTCCTCAGGATAGAGGCTCTTAAAATTACTTGGTCAAAGGGCAGGAGCATGCTGAGACTCTTCATAAAGAGGGCCAACTTTATTTCAAGTAAGATTATATCAATTTAATTTCCCAAGAACATACCAAAAACGAATATGAGCTCTCTAATTTTGTTGGGAAAAAATGTACATTATTAATAAATTAATTTGCATCTCAGATTACTTGGTGAAACTGAACACTTTTCATGTTTATTAGAAAAGTAGACTTCTCCAGCAACCAGTTGACATACTCTATACATTCACTGAGTTCTACGTACATGCCTTCTTACCATATTAAAAAAGTTCATAGTTTGGCTATCATGTTCATGCAAGTATTTTCCGAATTTCTTTGTCTTTTCATTTTTTTATTAAGCTGAGGCCAGTACAGTTTTTAATATGAACATAGACAAACCTATCCTTCTTTTCCTTTGTGATTTCCCTTAAGCTTAGAAAATCTTCACCCATTGGGGCATCAGAGAAATCTTTACCTATTTTTTCTTCTTTGTCTAGTAATGTTCCCATTGATTATCCCTATTTCAAAGGCATTTCTCATCCGCTTCTTTCCCAGGCCCTTCCTGACCCCAGAAGATTTCTTTCTAGCACCTCTCCACCCACCAGGCAACTCTTCTTGGAGGAAGAACAGAGATCAATCCCTTTTAAATGAGCTTATATATTGGGGAAGATGCAGGCTGAGGGCAGTTGGCGTGACTGCTGTGAACTTCTTCTGTCACCTAGTGCCCCAGCACCCAACTCCCTCCTTCAGAAAGGGTCTGTTAGTGCCCACTGAGGGAAGAAGCAATACTGAGGACATTTTGGGACTCCAGCTCTCAGGGGCTCCTGTAATCACTCAAACACCTGCTTTTCCCCTCTCTTTCCCCTCTTTGTCTTTGCCCGCTCCCCTTCACCCAATCTCTAGGAACTTCTCAAACGTGGGAGTGGTTTAGCCAGAGATGCAGGGGTGGGGGGGAATCTTTCCACTTCCTCTCCCCCTGAATATAAACCCTCCCTGAGATCAGAGCTCCCTCCATCCTGTCCCTCTGGACACTCACAGGGACCTCTGGGAGGGGTGTATGCTTGGCTTCCATGCTACGGAATATCCCCACAGCCGTGGTGTGTTTCTCAGTCAGCTCAACTCCTGCAGATGATTGAACAAAGAGCAAAAATTCTCCCCCCAGCCCCATCCCCGGTGCGCCTCTGTTGGCTCCTTAGAAAATCAAACCGCAGGCAAGCTCAGGGAACATCAAAATCACCTTGGGCCTGGGAGGCTGAGCCAGGTCCCTGGCAAGACCTGAACCCACAGAAAGGCTCTATGTCAGGGGAAGAGGGGGGTGTGTGACCCAAAGAGCAAGGACCATGCACATCTTGCTACCAGTGTACCCCAAGACTTCAGAGGGTTCATGGTCATTTCTCAGGGCTCAACGAACACCGTTAAAAGATGGCCAAGAGTGTCCTCTCCACCACAGCCCCCAAGGAGTATGGTGACTGGGATACATGCAGACAATTCACTTGGAGATTATCTGCAAAGGGTGTTTGGCTTTGCTTTTATTTTGCTGGCCAATTCACTTTTCTTCTCTCCTTGGCCAGCTGAGCCCCGCAAACACACTTTCAGTACTACGCCCTCAAGATCCTGAACTGTCTCAGAGCCTCATCACTAAAAGGATAAAGTTTGATTAGATGATTGGAATGTCACTTCTAGCCATAAAATTCCATGATGAGACGAATAAGTTAAAGATGAACGCTTTTATTGATAGTTATAAATTCTGTCCTATCTACATCTGGGCCTGGAGTACATCCCATAATTTACATCTGACTGTACTTTACTGGAAACTAAAGTTCAAAAGGCAATTAAAATCACGAATGACTTTTCCCAGCCTATTGTGTCTACTGCAAGGCAGGCACAGAAATCATTCTTCAAATGAGCATTTTCACCAAGCAGGAAGCTATTATTAAGGCCGGTTTCTCACCACAACAACTCAGGAGGCTCCAGTCAAGGATTCCAGAGTTGGTAGAGGTCAGCCACAATTTCATGAAACAACGCCACAAATGGAGACGCCTGTTTGCCATGGAAGCCAAGGTGATGGCAAGCTCTTAAGGCAAGGCTCCAGAACATTCTAATAGTAATGTAAATCATTAACATCAACAAAAAAATGCATCCTAAGAGTTCTTTCCCACAGCCTTGGAATTTGGTGGCATGTGTTAGGGAGTGCCAACTCATTTGAATATTTGCCTAATTAGGAAGGTAAATCTGTGACTCCTGCTGCCAGCAATCACGCCGTGCAATTCAAAGCCAAATATAAATGCCTTCATATCACCCACTGTTCAGGATTATGCACTTCCCACGTCTGTTCCTCCAGGAGCACAGACAATGCAGAACTGACCAAACCGTGTCTCTTCTCTGTCTGTCTGTCCCCTGCTCTCGTGCCAAAGCTTGAGTTGCCACAGGGAACACAGTGGGGATGGCATAGGACAAGTCTGAGAGCACAGGTCTGGGAAGACCCCAGGGGAACAAGATTTTATTTCCCCAAAGTGTGAGAAAGTACGGTGGTCATGCAAACCCCTGGACCAAGCTCAGTATCTAGCACGCTCACATCTGATCCTGCTAGAAAGTGGTCCCGGGCTACTCTGGAAGGAAGTCCTAATGCGGCTCCGCAATGTCTCTTCTCCCAGATAGACCCTTCTAGGGCCTCCATTCCCGCCACACAGAACTCCTTCCTGCTGTACAGACATCCCGCCAACCTCCTTCTCTCCAGGATTTTGCTCCAGCAGCTTCATCAGAAAAACCCTTTATTCCCCACATCTGCCTGGGAAGTCCCAGCCATTCTTCAGGGTCCAAATTGAGAGTCCCTAAGACTCGCACCAGAACATCCTAACCTCATAACATAATCTCTGCTTCTCCCCATCTTTGATGGCATTTGCTCCCAATGTCCCCATTATTGGACAGACATACTTGACACCTTATATTTTAAGCAGCAGAGGAGAGAAGCAGTATCTTATTCATACTGTAACCCCAACACTGCATACCGCAGGCTTTCTAACTATGGATCGGCAAGAGGCAGGTTCTAGAAGGCCATTACCGTCTCTCGGTGCCACCTAGACCAAACATTTTTGACCACCACTGCACCTGGGGAGACCAAGCCCTTGAGCAGGAGTTAGCCAACCTGAGCTAACACATAAGAATAATCCTCAAAGTGTTAAAATGCAAGTGGCTGAGCCCTGCTCAAGCTTTTGATTCACTAGTTTGAAGTGGCAAGACAAGAATCCACTTTTTTGGAGGGGATGGATATTTCCACGGAAAAGGGAGAGGTGTACACTGAAGGAAAAGAAGCCGAATGAGATGTTTCCAATTTTTCTAAAGCGAGAAGTACTTTCAGCGGCAAACTCACAGGCATTCAGAGAACCCAACGCTCCTTGGCTCAGATTTCTGAGCACTGAGCTCCCTGCAAGAATCTGTGTGTGGGAGGCTGGCTCTTCCTGCCACGGACCTCACAACACCCTCAACCTGCTCAATATCTGCCTGCTAAGACGCACAGGACCCCCCAAAAGACAGGCCTGAAATAGAGGAAGACCTGAGGGTGGACTGTCACTTGGTAAAGTTCTCCAAGGTTAATACGGAAAATGGAGAGAACTCATCCTCAGAACAGAGCTCACCCAGGTGAGAACAATACAAATTCCACATCAGCCATCCTCGGAGTCAGCACCCACACCATGCTTCAAGCTAAGCCTGCACCGAGAATGCCACTCTTTATCTTCCTGCAATTCATGAATGCTTTTCATGCCTACTGTGTGCCAGATACGGTGCTTGACACTGGAATCAGGCCTGTTCCTTTTCCTGGGTAGACAAACACTGCAGTCAGCTGGAAAAGAAAGTAGAAATTGTGTCGCTAGTGACAGACCGGGAGGAGCACCCAGCCGGCCTTGGAGAGAGGAGGATGGGAGCCCGAGACCTAATCTCCAACTGACAGACTTCTCCAGGATTACCACAGGCAGATCGATACAGTCTCCATCTGCTGCAAGTAACAGAAGAACTTTCCAGCTGAGGGAACTGACATCATCTATTCCCCTGGTGCGGAGGGAGGGGGCGCGCAGCCCTGCTGATCCCCCATGGACGGTGGTATCTTCATCGGTAGCGTCCTGCCCCCAACTTGGGGGCCTGACTGGGGGATCTCCATGAGCCTGGGAGCAGGACTCTCAGGGACCTGAAAGGGCTAGCCTGCTTTTTTCTTTTCTAAGAGAGGATGGAAGAGAGAGGAGGAAGCAGCATTTTAATGAAGGATGGAAGGAAGGAAAGAAGGAAGAGGAGGAGGAAGAACTTCCATTTATTTTACTACATGCACCCGGTCCTTGGTCTTTACATGGTCCACGCCCCAGCAGCATGCTTAGCAGTTGAGCCACCACGTGTGCCCTGACCGGCTTTAAAAGCAGGATGACTGGAAGAGAATATAATATGCAGCTAGAGAAAACTTTCTACCCAGAGAAGAGGGAACCTAAATTATAGAAGAAGGAAGTGAGGAAGTGGATCCTCTAAGTTTACATGAGTTAATGGGTGTTTAATTGATACTTACACTTGAAAGTTAACAAAGAGTTAAGTTGTAGGAGAAAGACACACTGACCAGACCACGTGGTCCACTATTTCCAGCACAGGCTTCAGAGAACTGTCTGACAGGGAAAGCCACCTATGGCAAACACCTCTCCAGCTGCAGGCCTGGTGTCAGAAAGGGCCCTTCCGCCTCCAGGGAGCAGGCCTTGCTTCCCTCCCCGGATGGGGTGCTGTGGACAAGTCTCCTGCTATGGCTCATTGGGTGCAGCAGCATTTTACTAAGCGAGTGTCTCTTTTTAGGAGACCTCAGCAATGTTTTTAAGGTGACATACTGAGTAACTGCAACCACTGATTTCATTCATGGATTGCTCTGAAGAAGGAATCTAATTACATGTTTTGTCCAAATTGTAAAAATGTAGATTAATTTCAAACTTTCTTGGCAGCCCTGTCATTCTTTTTGTGAGCTTAGTGATGGAGCTGTAGGTCAGGAGAGCCAAGTCACCACAAAGAAACAGGAAACTTGAAAAGGCTTTGTCCAGTCAGTCAACAAATACAACTAAGCCTGGCCTTCTCTGTTCTATCTGCTGGAGAAAGAGATGCAAACAAGACAAGGCCGCATTCCTCTTGGAGCTTCCCCAAGGATTAACCAATGCCAAGAGCTATAACATCCCAAATGTTCCTGAATGTTTCAGGTAGCTGAAGGCAAGTTGAATCCTAGCAGGTCCTAGATACATTGTACACTGACCCAAGGAGAAGGCAGGCGGTGGGTGGCGTTTAAAAAAACATAGCATTTTTCAACAGCAGATAGGGCTTTGTCTCTCATCCAGGAGTTGTTGGCCATTTTGACCCTGAGAGAGAAACCAAAAAGGAGAGATAGAGGGCTGCAGATGGTCAAAGGAGGAGGCCAACAAGAGAAGGAGGCCTTGACCAAGTGGCACACATACTGAACATGGCTTGATTTATCTGACATAGGAAAAACTACAGTAATACAAAGTAAAAACAAAGGAAACAAGAAAAAGAAATGGCGAATAACCATTATTTCAAAGTCAGTCTTTCTCATCATTATAAAAAGGAAAACTTTAAAGACAAATTACTCTTTTTCATCAGTAAAATGAACATATATGTGAGGAGAAAAAAGGAATTTTCCATGTAGGTAAATTCTAGTAAGACTACAAACGGACTCAACTCTTCTGAAAAGTAACTTGGCATTGTTTAGACCAAGAACTTAAAAGAATGCTGGTGTCTTTGAGTCACCCATCCTATTCTGGGGCATTTCTTCTAAACAAATTACAAAAAATACGGCAAAGATTTAGGTACAAGGTTTATCATTACAACATGATCATAATCCAAAATGGAGGAACATGAGCATTGAACGTCAGAGGAAAGGTTAAGTAAATTATGTATATCCATATGGTAGAATATTATGCCATTAAAATTATGTTTATGAAGAGTTTTGATGATAAGAGGAAATGCTTATGATACAATTATAAATAAAACTCATGATACAAATTTATGTACAAAGTATGAATTACACCAGGGAAAGGGATTCAAAAGAGTAATTTGTCTCTTGGGATTAGAATTTTAGATGATATTTTTCTGTTCTTTTATACTTTTCTGTCAAATTTTTCTATAATAATCATGTCTTCATTTGATAATCAGGAAAAATCAAATAAAAAGGAGCTAAAAGAAGAGATGGAGAAAATGTGCATCTAATGAGGAAGAGGGAGGAAGCCTCCTGTTTCATGGTGCTGGAAAAGATACAACCAGAGACTCAAAGATTCTCTGATAGACAAGTGTCTGCTGCCTGCAACAGCACCTAGTGATGACATGGGTCTCAGACTCCTTGCCTCTTCTCAAGATTAACTGACAACATTAGGTTCAACTCCCTGACAACAGTTATATAAACCTGACTGAGTCTATGGAATTTTTAAAATTTCATTTGGTTCCCACCATTTTCAACCTCCAAGTTGAATCCTAGCAGGTCCTAGACACATTGTACACTGACCCAAGGGGAGAGCAAGGGGCATTTCAAACAAACCATAGCATTTTTCAAACATTAAAAAAAAAAGACTTAGTAGTGTAATCAAACCTTCTCCCCCCAAATTTAGTTATGACTGTGATCAATTGACTCTTTAGTTGAGATGCTTTCTCTGAAGAGTTCGTCTCACAGAAAGAGATGAATTAGCTAGTTTGGAAAGCTTCTGAAAGGTGCCCTATCTGTTTAGCACTTACCTTTTACCCAGTAAACTATAAATACTTAATGATGAGGCCAGCAATGATGACTAAGTTGATCAATAGTGACCATGGAGACAGCATTCCACTTCCATACACTACCAGGATAGCCTTCGAGGGAATGGAGAAAAACTTCGTGTGAGAAGGAGACGTGGCTATTCCTCCTTTGCCTTCTTCATTCCCCCATTGGTCGTCTCCAGCAGATGGCAGCTACGTGTCCCCAGAAGGAGGACTGAGGTTGTCAAAATACTGTGCGGGAGGTTCTGACAGTTGATATGGAGGATGCCAGTCATTTCCTCCCAGTATTCTTTGGTCATACAATTTTAATAAGCTCAACCCCAAGAAAGGAAAAAGGATCCTGGAACCATGTTGAATTATTCACAGCTCCAATCAGGGAAGGCAGAGGAACTCCTCTTCTGAGAGTAAGTGATAGCTGCTCATTGATTTCTTCCCCTTCAGATTCCCTAGGTGAGAATTCAGTTTAAAAAAATCAAAAGAGAGGATGCACCCTGGTAGTTGTTTAGTCTAGTACATGCTGGGAGCAGTTCACGTACATCCCAAAGCCCCAGGTTCAAGACCCAAGGCTGAGGAAACAACCAATGTGAACAACTAAACAAAAATAAAGGGGGTGCTTCTGAAAAATAATCGAAAGATACAAGAAAATCTATCTCCTTAAATCTGAGTTCATAATTAGTGAATTTCAATTGTGTTGCAGTTGACATGTCTATTTTCAAGAATAATTATGAAAAGGTTTGAATTTATTTAGCTAGAACATAGAGAAGAAACTAATTTTGATATATTAATAACCATGATCCAAGTGGTCATGTTTAATAACAGAATGAAAATAGTTCTTATACTTGAGGCTTGAAGGCCAAAGAGAGAGATGATTCATCCATTTCTAGATGCCTAAGTTGAATTAGCTTTTGGATGGAGTGAATATACCTTATTTCTATGTGCAGAAGGAGAAATGTAAGCTCAACAAAATATATGGCTAATTCTTCCCTGCACTTCAAGGAAAGCTCACGTCCCCATCTTCCGTGCCCACAGCGCCAGTGGATGTTGTTACAGAGATGAAGATTGTCATCATCTCCCATAGGGGGTGAGTTAGGAACCAGCCACGGCCGCTTCTTGGACCTTGTCCACACTTCTCGCTTACCCAGGCACACTCGCTACCTAGGAGGTGGTGTCGCCACCTCATTTCATCAAGCCTCACAACTGGTCCAGACCAAGGTTCTGTCAGGCCTAGGCCAGCCAAAAGGCTCCTCAGAGTCCAGACTCCACCGGCCCATCCCGCAGATGCTGCAAGACAGATTTCTAGGCATCATAATGCTCACACCAAATGCCTCCAGCAGGAGCTATTTAACCTCTGTAAGCCTCCGTTTTCTAACTTGTAAAATAAAAATCTTCATGATATGCCCCTCCACGCACAGGTGCTCTGGGCACATGGTAGCACGGAGTAGGTGGCAGCTGTGACTGCACAGGGTAAAGGCTGTATGAAGGCACGATGCGCTCCCCTCCAGCCAGCACCTCGAACAGTTCCTGGTCAACGGCAGTCACTTGATCAGTTTCGCTGGAATAAATGAAGTCTTTCAGGCCCATTTGAAATGCCCTGCTCGCCTGGCTGCCATGTCCCCTGGGGCTGCTCCCACACTTGCTGTTCATCTGCACCCTGGACACTGACCCTGCAGTCGTGAGTGCCGCCCCTGCACCCTGCTCTCTACGCCGAGGCCCCAAAGGTGGTGCACACCGCAGGCCGCCAGCAAATCCCAGGGACAGCAGCGCTGCCCAGATTTCCCAGAAAGACACCTCGCTCCTCAGATCTGTAAAGCTCTCATCAGGAACCATAAACACAGAGGATCCCCCTCCTTCCATTTAATGAGGAAAGACAGCCAAGCTGGTGATTTTTTAACTGCACATGGCTGTTAGCTCTGCCAAGCTAAATCCAAGCTTGGCAGACCTCAACCAGAAACCAGAGGTCCCTACTCTTCTTGATGGGAAGAGCAATTGTTACTTCCTAGAAATGAAAAGATCCCTTTAGGGTTGGAGCTGGAGGTGATGTGGGAGGAGGGAGGGTACAGATGTAACACAGATGCGACCCATGGACAGAGCCAGGCTGGGTGGGGGCCAGCGACAGCAACACCCCACACACGCCACCACTCATGGCCTGAAAGAATATCCCTTCCATCGCCCTTATCCCCACCCCCAAGATGTGCCATGGGGAGGAGGTAATGTGCGTACTGTTCCTTTTCCTGGTTTCCCTGGCAACTGTGCAGCATCTGGAAGCTCCAGGAGTGAGGCGGTGGGACGGGTGGCACGTGCATATGAACGCCGATGTTGGTTCCAAACGGCACCTCCACACCCATGCTTAGCAGCCTCTCTGCCTCAAAAGCATGTGTGCACACGCACACACATGCACACACACACATGCTAGCTGATTGCTCATTTCTCCTTTGGTGCCATGTGCCCAAGCAAGAGTCTTGGGGAAATGCTATTAATTAGTCTCTTTTACCAACACAGAGAGGTGGAGGCTGAGAGTGAATGATTCCCAGCACCAAGGATGCTTGAAGTCCTGTAGTCAGGTTTCTGGGTTTCAGACAAGAATACCCAGGACATATCAAGGGACACGCATTTTGTATCAGCAGCTTGTAAAAGGAACTGATAACAGGGACAGGGGAGTGTAAGCTTTTACCCTGGAGTTGAGGGTGTCAGAACTGGGAAACCCAGTCTAAGAATGACAGATAGAAAGTGGGGCGACAGCAAGACCATTCTGAGACAAAATTGCCTAGAAAGTAGAATCTCCAGCTTTGAAATGAGTTCTATTCTAAAGCCTCATTTGTAAGTCAGTTATTTAGAATTCAGAGCCCATTTCCAGAGAAGTCATGTCTGTTATAAATGATGATTGGGTTTCTAGACTAGTCCACAAAAGCCTATTTAACTCATAATGTAGATGAAATACTATACATTTGCAATGAAAAGCAATAGAAAAAAAAAGTCCTGTAGTGATATCAGTAATTAAATGAAAAGGAAAAACAGAAAAGTGGAAAATAAATAGCTTCTTTCATTTCTTTGCAGCAGTAGAGCTCTTGGGTAGAGGGATGGCCAGCCTGGCTGCTCAAGAGGAAAGGGGTTTTCGTTTACTTTAAATAATGGGACAGAGGGCAAGGCACCGATGGTGGGAGAGTCTGGGGGACACAGTAGGGCAGTCCTTTGAGATGAGGGGGAAAGTAACACATCTGCGGAAACAGGCGGTGAGGAGAGAAGGAAAGTAAGTGGGTGTGTCCTGTAAGGTCTAGGTCAGGCTCCCTGGAGGGAGGGGAAGGTATGAAGTTTGCAACCACAGGGCCTGGGGGCTAGTTCTGCCTCTGTCGCTTATCAGCTACGGTTTGGGTGAGGAGCTGCAACCCCCTGGCTGTCCCCTTGCTATCCCCTCAGAGGACGGGCATAGTGGGACATCTGAGCAGTGGCTGCTGTACTCGGCCCAGACCCCCGTGTGGAAGGACTTCTTGTCCCCCTTCTGGGTTCTCTGGTTCTCTGTGCTCAGCACTGGCAGGGATTTCTCAGACACTCGGAGCCACAGGCCCACATCTGGTGCCCCACATTCAAGAAGAAACCAGTGTGGGAAGACAAGGTCCGGCCATCTTGGTCAACTGAGGAAACATGGATGAGTCAGTCAAAAACCAAAGCTCTCTGCAGACCCTTACTGGGCCTGCATCACAGCTTCAGTCTCCTCTTAGACCCTGCTTCCTATGTGGGAGCTGTGGAACCGACGGACACATTTTGACACCCATTCTTGACACCTGAGTCCCAAGGTCTGCTTCCGCGAGAGCCCGCCTGTGACAGCCCGGCCCAGATTAGGCACAGGTAATGATGACTCCTCTTCCCTGTGCCTCTCCTCTGCACAGCACACATCAGAGAACAGCCTGAGAACACCCCAAAATACCTCTGGGATTAGGGTTGTTGGAAGCCAAGGACAGAGAGGCAAGCAACGATGTGGGGACACCAGGGGAAGCGCACTCCCATCTCCCTGGAATGGCTGGGGCATCTCACCCACAGGTTACCTATCACATTTTAGCTTAAATGAGTGTTCAGAATCAGGAGTTTAAAACTGACACAATACATAATTGCATTTATAGACAGGCTGTGAGCACTGTCCATCTGCAGCTGCTGTCGGTATGGCAGCCGTGGCCCATGTATGATGATCGAAATAAATCAGACATTCCATTCTTTGGTTGTACTCGTCCTGTTTCAAGAGCTCTGTGGCCGTATGCGGTTCATGACTATGACGCTAGGAAATGCAGACTCCAGATTATGCTCATCATGACAGGAAGTTTTACTGAATGGTGCTGGTGGGAATGGTAAACTGTAGTGAATTTAAGAATTTGTCATTGCAGTCTGTGCCCACCTTCCGTGGCAGGCTCCTGAGCTAGAGACCCTTGGACAATGAAGCAAGACAAGTAACAAGCACTTCTGGCTAAAGCACGGCTCCGCCTGCCAGCCCACCCCCACACTGGCTCCAGTTCTGCGTCGACAAAGCTGAATTCCATGGAGAGCAACCTCAGAGAAGCCCGAACCACCCAGCTCCACGAGGGTCTCCTGGCCTACAGTGCTTTCCAGCCTGAAGGTGGAGTCAGATATCAGAGACACAAAGAGAGCAGATGGCAGAGAACGTTGGCACCAAAGTCGAAGCAGGGCAGGCGTCAGCTCCCAGGGTCATCTCTCTAAGACAAGCGCCCACAAAATGTCCTCCAACCTGCTCAGCTCATCAGTCTCCCTTCTTAGTCGTGGACAGAGGCATTTGGGGTTCCTGAACCCGGCCCTTCAGGACCCCCCTTTTCCCCTAGAGCCCCTCCCTTGTCAGGATTTAATTCCACCTTTTCACCAGAGTCATGACTGCAGAACGGTCCCACGAGTGCAGAATTCCAAGAGGATTCAGACTGGTCACCCCACTCACCCACCCAGCTGGTGGGTTATAACTCATCTCCAAGTCCAACCTGTCTCCCTGCAACAGTGGGACCTTCTTAGTGGTCAACAATACAGAGTCCACACCATGGCCAGCGCCACCCCATGGCCTACAGTGGGCACGGAGGTGAAAACAAGGAGTGGTCCCTTTCTCCAGAGCAGGAATTTCACCTCCACTGCCGCCCCATCAGCCTCCAAAACCAGTGCTTCCTCCTTTTATGCTTCTCCTGGACCCCTTTTTCTTCTACCCCCAACACTCTGCTAAATCCTCCCTGGGATGCGTATTTTCGCTTCAGAAGAAGAGGGTCCGGTCATCGCACATACTGAACATTGCAGTGGCCTCCAGGAATGCAGGGCCGGGTTACCACAGCATGAAGACAGCATTTCCATTCTCATTTCCATTCTCCCTTCCCCGATTTCAGCACAGATGCACTCACTTGTGTTTATCTTCAAAGATCTGAAAATGCGACTTTTTAGACACTTAGCATGTAAATCTTCTTTTAAGAAACTCATGTGATTGTCTAAACAACAGCACTCTTACCGGGCACCAGTGATAAATTAGAGGGCTTCTGCTGAGGTGGTTATCACCGCTCCCAAACACCGGTGATTTTCAGCTCCAAAACTCTTTTCATAATATGCCACACTGTTGCCATTCAGCAAATAATACTCTCAGCTACTTTCCACTCCGCACCACCAACACTGAGGGGAGCTCCCTGCGCGAACACCTGTGCAGACAGCAAATCCACAACAGCCCCAGCAAACGTGCAGCCGCGTGCAAGAGTCCAATAGAAAGTCCCCACGTGCGTCAGGTGTCATTTCTCAATCTGTCCCCAGATCCCACAGGGCTCTCCGTGCCTGGCACAGCTCAGCGTTCCAATAATAATAGCACCGAATGCTGCTTGGTATCAGACTTTACAGAGTTGGAGTGATTTCACATGACTCATTTTATTTAACTTAAATGTCATGAATAACTTTCAAGACAGGTACCCTTACCTACACACTACAAATGAGTACACTGGTGTCAAAACAGTTAAATCGCTTGTCCAGGGACACATACCTCGACAGCGGCAGAGTTGGGACTCAATCGGATGCCATCTGGGCCTCCTGTTAGGATGAGTGGGTGTGCACCAGGTGGAAAAAGGCAGGGAGGAGCGGGGTGCAGCGCTATGAACAGATATCATGTACTCCTGGTGAGGTGGGAAGAGTACCTTGGCTGGAGCCTCGGGGTATGACAGCCGGGTCCCAAAGGAAGCTGAGCTGGGGGGCTCAGAATATGTTTGAAGAACATGGGATGTATTCGATGTGTGAAAAAGGCCACGAGAGGTCTCCGAGTCAGATGATGGCATGGTCACATTTCTGGAACACCCTCAAAATAGCAGTGAGGTCTCAGTCTGTTTCTGAATCAAGGGCACATCAGAAGCACAAGAGCAAGATTTGAGGTTACTATGAGGAAGATGTTCCCAGGTAACATAGGAAATGCAGAAAAGAAAATCTGGTTAATACAAAGAAATATGGAAGAAATGTCAACCCCCAAAGCGAGATGCAAAGAGAAACAGACAAATGACTCCGAAAATAAAGGCCAGCTTCTGTGTGAGAGGCTGTGCAAAATGCGGCACTCCCTCCCCCAGTGTCCATGCTCCTCTGTGTCTACTCTGACCACAACAGTCTTACTGACGCCCTCCAGACCAAGAGTTTACAAGCATTAATGTGCTTAAGAATCACACTAACTCTCAGGCCTCATCCCTAGGCATTCTGATCAGATGATCTACTCAGAAGCCCAAGAATTTGCATTTCTAACAAGGTCCCAGCTGGTGCTGGTCTGTGGACCCCATTTGAGTAGCACTGGTCTAAACCCGAACAGACCTTTACCACAAAATGTAGAACTTGACTACTTTTTCTGTTGAGCTCTTCTGGTTCCCAGATGCCTCCACCCTGCCCTCTCCTTAGCCCTCCCCATCTTCGAAATCAGCCTCTCCCCCAAATTCCAGGAGCAATCCTGATCACAGTTTGGGATGGCTCCTTTAACTAACAGTCTCTGAGGCATAATACCCCTGACCCGTGCATCCTTGCTTTAAAACTGGGCTTCTCGCATAGCCACTGTGCTCCGCTTTTGTTTTTTTTTTTTATTTTAACTCCCAAATATTCCAGATTTCCTGCAGAACGGGGGCCTAGCTTCCTTTGACGAAGCTTCCTCCCTACCAAATCATACAGTCCTAAAGCCCAAAATAGCACCTACTGTGTCCAGACCAGTTGAGCTACTGCCTCCGTAGCAGTTATCTGCTGCTCAGACAGCCTTTTCTTTCCCAAGACAGATGCCCTGTTTCTGAGTTTGAACTCAGCTCTATTCTTGTTCCTCCCCCTCACTGCAGTGGCTCACGTGGACCATGAGCTGATTGTCACAACTGCTAGAAAGATGACTCACCTGCCATATTGAGCTTCCTTTTCAGCACCTAGAGCAGGGACAGTTCCCCCTAGACGACCAACCAGAGGCTGCACTTCTCTCTTGCATAAAAATGAGGCCATACCATGGGAACATGGTAGTTTCGTCTTACATTTTGCTTTTATCTCTCCTGCAGTGAATCTTTGCTGATGTTAAGCATGGAGGTCAGCACCCACCATGTGTGCAGGTCGGCAGCAATAGCCTGCACTTCCTGGGTGTTCAATAAATAGTAAGCAATAAGCAATTTGATCCTTTGCCTGGTTGGCACCTGGAAATAGATCATCCAATTTGGGAAGCAGAATCCCTTTTAATGTCCCCTCCAGCACAGAGCGTCTCACAGAATAGGCACTCTATGAATATTGAATGAGTCAATGAACAAATGGATACAGGACGCCGGTGGGGTTGCATCCAGCTCTCCTTTGTGGTATCCATATCGGTATGCTTGGCCGGAAGAAAACAACTTGCCCTCTCCAGAAGCTGAGAGAATGCCTCTAGGCCAGACTTCCAACTAATTCCCACACACAATTGGACCCGCACATTCCGATGAATTGTGGCTTGAAGACTACAATTATACCAGCACAGTGGTTCTCAGATTTGTTTTAGTCCATGAATATTTTATAACAGAAAAGGTTGCCTTGTTCCACCCTTCTTGTACTCCAGGCCTCCTCCCTTCCCTACTCCTAAAGTGATCTCAAAAATGCATGCTTCCTCTTGTTCACTATTTCCTCTATTTCCATCACTGACTCCTCATCAGGCTGGCCATCGAGTTAGTGGGATCAACAATTGCATATGTGATTTGATTTTAAAATCTCCTCACTGTCATCCCTTAGGGTCAGGTCTCCTGAAAAATAAAAAATTCTATCCGGGAAGGTAGTCGAAAAAAAGTCAACACCTAAGCTCAAACAAGTTCATCAAATTAGTAGATCTTTGTCTAGCAGAAGCCTGAGTGTATGGGACAGAGAAGTAAGTTTGAACAAGCAGGGAAAGCTGTCAAGGAAAGGCTTGTCCTGGTAGAGTTACGGCTGCAAGATCAGGTCTAGGGCCATGCCACATTCAGGGGGTGAGCCCTCTGCCTGGTTTGCTGCAGAAATACCCCTGGAGCCCAGGGAGGTGGGCATAGAACAACCTGTGGGCTGCAGAATATGGGTAGCCTGAAAGATTTACAATGTTCCCTACAAGGGCTCGGTAAGGACAGAGATTTGGAATGGCTTGCAAAAAGCAAAGACTTCAGAATACGGAGAGACATATGGTGATGTTCTATTGGCTGAGCTTCTGTGATACCAAGCTTTCGCAATTTGGGGGATGGCTTCTCACTGAGGATGACCACCCCCTGGATGCCAGTCTTGCGAGCAAAAGGCAGCTCACAACAGACTGCACACAGTAAGAACCTCGCACTGGCTTGGCTCAGATTAGGATGCAAGGGAAGGAAAATGGCTGACTCTGCAGGGGACCCAAGTTCCTAAGATCTGGGATGTTTGCCTCATTAGGCTGTTTTACGTAACACCAGCCAAAAACTCCCTGAAAGAAAAAAATGGCTGGAGGAAGTCCACTGGAGTCCATGCCTGGATTCTGACTCTGATTCCTCCAAAGGAGGCCTCCAGCAGCCCCTTCCTCCCTGACTTGGTCCCCTTGTCTGCCGTGGAGTCAGAACAATGCAGACTGGGCTCCTCAGAGGAAACGCGGAGCCACTCTCTAGGAGCTGACAGGAACAAAGAGGTGGCTGGCGCTGTTACAAGTACTGCTCTTTCCATCCCCAGCCCTTTGGTCTACAACATCCATCTTGTCATAACCAGGGTGGTTGGGGAAGGCGGACCGGGAATCGGAGCACTTCCTGGCGGGGCAGCCAGAGGCGTAATAGGTAGGAGGCAAGGCCAGAGGGCAGGCGAGCAGGTCACTCCAGGAGCTGCCGGGCACCCCCTCGGGAAAGGAAAAAGCAAGGGCCACAGGGCAAGACACCCACAGAAGTCCAAGGCCAGGGAGGGGCAAGGTGCACCCTGCGGCCAAGAGGTGGGCAGTCCCTTGTGGTGGCTAGGAGTCACAGAGCATCAGGGAGACCAGGGTTTAGGGGCAGGATGCTGCCATTTTGGAAGGGTGTGGAAGAGGCTGTAGGACTGGCCAGATGATGGGGGGGGGGGGGCATAGGGTGCAGCCAAGCAGAATAAGGGAGAAGCGCTGTCCGAGTCAGCACTGGGGCATCTGAACAGGCAGAGCAGGTCACTGTCCCCAAGTCTGGATGGGGTCTGTTCTCCGAAGACTGAGTCAACCCACAGGTTGAGAAGTCAAGAGCTTCGAGGACAGTGAGTCCAGTGCGTCATTTGCATGCCTGCATTTCACAAGACAGCTCTACATTTCTGTTTCTTCCCCCTCTGGGCAGCCGGACCATTGTCATGTCCTTGCACATCCACAGGTCTCAGTGTCCATCTCCGCCTGTCTCCCTCCGTCCTTACGTATAGATCTCATTTCTTCCAACTCACTCTCCAGGGCGACTGTGTGAATGCATGTGTGTCTGTCCTTGGGGCTGGGGGGTGAGCGGAGAGGAGGGATGTCAGGAGGGAGAGAAAACCACCTCTCTTTCTCCTTCCCTCCCTGGCCAGCTGGACAGGTGCCGTGCACCATCCGATCCAATTAGCCGAACTTTCAGTCTTGACAGAAAGGTTTAAAAAAAACTCTAGCTTTCTTGGCTCTTAGCCTCTTGAAAGATAACGGAGAGGGTCTGATTGCAGGAAAGTGGAGTCGCTGCTCCCTGATTCCCACTGCCAGGGGCAATCAATTGTGAGCCGAAACTCCATCCTGAAAACACCAAGCCAAATGAGAGTCTGGGCTCAGCACAGTGACCCGGAGCTCGGGGATCACACCCTGAGGGCAGCTCAGTGGCAGCTGCCTGAGTCCCAGCCTAGCATCTGGACGTTGCCGGGAAAGAAAAGGTCACCCTTCTCACAACTTGCAGTGGGCACCTGCCCAAGGAAGCTTCCTCCGGGTGCCCCTTGCCAGCCTCCCATGTTGCCTGGCAGAGCCTCAGGCCTGGCTCACTCCAGGCAGTTTCTTGTAGATGCACTCACCTCCCAGCGACAACTTCCCCGATCCTGCTTTTCAGCCTCCAGGCTGTCCAGTGGCTAGCGCGGGCCACCCATCCCCTGGCACTACCTCTGGACAGTGCCCAGGACACACAGTGCTGACAGGGCAAGGATGCCAAAGGGATGGCAGTGGTAGAGACAGCAGAGGCAGAGCCGCTGGGGATGGCCTCAGGGATTCTTGGAGGTTGTACAGGGAGAAAGAATTCTCCAAAGGAGTGTAGCCACTTCTGACTGAACGTGGCACATGAAAAGTCTGCGGGGACAGGCTCTGGTGACAGGAGGGCGCAGGCCATTTGAGGTGCCACAGCAGTGCCAGTCCAGCTTCCTCTGCCCACGGTGAATCCCATTCTGCTAATCGGAACAGCAGACCACACCACTTGCCTGGAGAGGGAATTAGCTATGCTCATCTCCTGGGCCACCACCGTCCTCCATGGCCCAGTGACAATGGTCTGTCCTGCTCCCACCCTGGCAGAGATAGGAGGATGTGGGTCAGGAGTGCAGCACACCAGAACACCACCCAGGGTTACCAGGCCTGACAGGAGGCAGCAGGTGGGCTGCTCTGGGCTGATATTAGGCCTGGAAGGGTTGCGGGCTTGGGTCACCACTCCTGTCTTCTCCCAGGAGCTCAGGAAGGGAAGGAGAGACAGGGACAATTGACAGGAGCCACCATCCAAGCCAAAGTCAGCACCTTGTCACCAAGGCACCCAGATAACTCGGCGTTCAGTCCTCAGACACATGCAGCACCCCAAATGTACACAGGCATGCACACACACACGCATGCACACATACACGCACGCACAGTTTGGTTCTCCGGCCTTTACTTCCTGTGGTAAATCTCTCACGCTTGGACTTAGCAGCCTAGTGACCTGTAGGTAATTTTATTCTTTCACCTGCTACTCACCTGCCTACAAGATGAAAGAGGCTCCCATTGGTGTTCAAACCCTACAGCCTAATTTCAAACCACATGGTGTTTTTCCTATTTGAACAAATTTTCCCCACACCAATGGTTGATAACCACATGCAAATTCCTGATGAAAAATATATAACCTAAGTTTAACCAAAACACCAAAATATGGGTCAGTAGTTGTTACAGAAAATAATAATAAGAAATTTCTTTCCTTTGGTAAAAATGCTCTATGGGGAAAAATGAGAGACTATATGGTATTACGTTCAAATTATAAAATAATAATCTATCTAGTATCAAAGAATTCATTTTGATCCCATGACAGAGTACAAGACTCTCAAAGAAAGAAATCAGAATCTAAATTTTTTTTCATGTTCAAAGCATGCTCATAGGCATTGCTCATCTTTGATAGTTTCTACTATATTTCAAAGGCAGCTTGTGTGTTCACTTCCCACCCAATGTGGCCAATATCTAACCTTTGAAAATGAAAATGCACATTCACCATGCGCCCCATCACGCCAGTGTTGTCAGTGGCACTTAGCACCGACTTCAGGTGAAACATGCTCACTTACCTATTTTTCACCAGCAAAAAATATCTGTCACTGAGGTCAGGAATGGCAGATGTTCTCGTCTTATTCATAGCCCATTAGGTCACTCAGAGGAGAAGGCAGATCTAGCCTTCATGACGGACAGTCTCGACTTCACCCAAAACAGACAGGATGCCAAAGACTTTTGTATCTATCAGTTGCTAAGATGACTCTTTGCAGTGAAAAATAAACCTATCAGCGCCCCAATTCACAGCACAATCTGCACAACAGATTTTCTAGAACCCACTACAGCCTGAGGATGAGGATCCTGGAGACCCTGGGTTCCAGGAAGCTTCCACAAACCTCCTGTCCGGTTTTTGCGGACACGGTGTAGTATCCTTGCAGCAGGTGCGTCGTCTCTGTGAATCTGGGCAGTTACTGTGTGTGCAGGCGAAAGAGCGCTCAGGCTCCCCTTGAAGTGTAGCTGTGTAATTCCCACTAAAATAATTCTCCTTTCAGCTGAGAAACTTTCACAAACTACCTTAATTGCTTGAAGCAATTATACTATATTGTAATTATCGCATTGCCTTGTAATTATTTGCTTTGTGAATGCATCTCTCCCGCCTCCCAGCCTCTTCCACCTCCAGATGTGACTCCATGAAAGAGATCCCTGTAGCGTCAGCATCGCCAACACAGCCGATGTGCAAAAAACCTCGGCAACTCTGGGGAAACTGAGTGAATTTGAATTCAAGCTACTGTTTCAAAAACACCTTCCTTCTCTGACTCTAGATAACCCCCATAACTTGAGTTAAAGTGAAGCGTTTCATCAACAAGGCTTTTCATAGATCTTGAATGTCCCTCTTAGGTTTCGATGATGTGACTCTACTAGAGCAAAGCGACGTGAAAAAGAAGCAGCTGTCAGACATTTATTTCTATGTTTGGTTTCTTAACCTGCCCATCTCGATAAAGGAAATGGATAACGCTGCTAGTGCCTCAAAGGCAGATCTCACATTAAAATTAAACAAGTACATGGGATGCTTAGCTTGATGTTGAGCACATGGCAATGCTCTCTGAACATTAGCTCCCTCCTCATGTTCTGGTTAGCGACTCTCGTGCCGGCAGAGCGTGAGGGGACACGGCTGGCCAACAGCCTTCCATCCACTGGCGCTGCCCTGTCATTTCAGCCCAGTGGCATTTCATCGCTGCCATCTAGATACCTGGTCTCAGTCTTTTCTTGAAATCAGTGAATGACTGATCTATTTGATTGAAGTGCACTGATCTCTCTCCCCCTCCATCCTAAACTGCAGTTGTTGGATTAAAAACAAAGAGTAGAATATCCCTGGTAGACCAGATGCACGCAAAGGAGACTAGGCGCCAATAAGGAGAAGGAAGATGTTTCCAAACTTCTTTAAATTTACCAGTGACAGGATCCTTGTTACCAAGAAGCAATCAAAGACCCTCCTTCACCGACAAATGAACACTGACTCCCAACCCTGTGCCATTCTGTGACAAAAGCTAGACTAGGAAGGAAATGACAACAGAGGCCACGTGTTGCTGACTAACCGTGAGAACATGTTCGCACAAAGAACTGTGCCAGCTACAGAGAAGAGCTTTCCCGTCACAGACAAGCAAGCATACCCCCAGGAGCAGAGAGTAAAAATAGCCAACTAACTCTGCTTATTAAGTTGTCCTCTCATCAGAATTTAATCTCTGAGGATCCCTGACCAAGAGAGCTACTAACCAATGAAAGGAGATATTCTGGTTTTTAATAAACAGGCGCAGGCAAACCAGGGCCCCAAAGTCTGCCATTCTAAGGAAACAAAAGCTCGTACCTTGAAAATCAGGTCCTACTCCTCAACAACCACACTCAGACATCAAATCCCAATGCAAAGCAGCCTGCAACCACCCTGGGTCTCAGCCTGTACAAGGACTGACACGAGGGATTATCAGGTTGCCACAATAATACACCAAGTAACTTGGAGACATGCCAGAATTAAATCCCAGGAGTGGGTGGGTCAAGGAGGTGAAATCTTAAATGCTTATCCAGGGAGGGAAAGAAGATCACTCTCTAAGTGCGAGTTGCTTTGGTTTGAGGAAGGGGGGCACTTTAGAAGCAAACACCTCAGATCTGTCAGGCAATCCTGACCCACAGACATGGGCATGGTCAGGACATGTCACCATGTTCTGTGACCGTCCAGAAGGCACTGCCACCTGTCCAGACCAAGAGGGTAAATAGGCATCCACAGGCCACAGCCAAAGGAAGAAACTCAGGCGTACTTACGCAGGGCATGCCACTCGTCCTGACGGATGGTCTTTGTGATGTTGAAAGTGAGGTTCCTGGGGATGGTGGCTGAGGAGTAGTGGTATTTGATGTACGCACATCGCTCGATTTCTCCTGCAAAGAGAGACAGGACATCAAGTGTCAGCAAAGTAATCACCAGGCCCAGGGTAGTTTCTGGAATCCATTTTCCTGTCCTGGGAAAGAGGACTTGTTTCACCTTGGGCCTGGTGACCCTACAGTTTATCCAAGGAAGTACCTCTGACTCAAAAAAGCAAGCAAGTAGAACTAAAATCAAATACTATTGATTTAGATAGAAAAAATATCTAAACATCTGTGGGATCATTCCAAGGTCAGAAAGGTCAATTCAGGCTGATGCTCACCTGCTAAGAAAGTAGTTCCCATTGTTTTTAGGGTTTTGGGGTTTGTTTTTTCAGAGTTTTACATTACTTTTCTCATTAGGATTTTAATATAGGTGGAAATGAATATTCTTATTTTAAAAAACTAAACAAAAGCTACATTTATATTTTAAAATAAAGATCTAATACACAAGTATAGCCCAAAGCAAACAGAAAACTAGCTTTGCCCGGTCATTTCCCTGGGAAAACATGGTACTCAGGATCAGCTGTGTTTTTTTCACCTTAGGAAAATCAACTTTCAAGTCAAGAGGAGGTTTGGCATCAAAAGACATGAACAATTTATACTCACGGGCCAACAGAGAATGGGCTTGGCGTGACGATGCCACGTGCTTGAGCACACACTGTGCTGCGGACGGGGAGCGAGGGGCCTGCCTCCCTCCACTCCACCTCGCCCCCCAACCTCACCTCTGAACACAAAGCACACAGATGAACCCCTCTCTCTTTGAGCCAGTCTCTTCTCGGCTTTCTTACAGAATTGAGATCCCTTAATACACCTCACAGCAGGTCTGATAGGGCCTTACTGACAAGCTGCTAGTAATCAACGCATGCTTTGCTAGTCAAAGTATAAGACAGTCGTCTATCTTAGAGCAGCGGTTCCCATGCGTGACATCCCCAGAGCACTTGGTAGAAATGCATTTTCTCAGGTCTAAGCCCAGACCTACTGAATCAGAAACTGGGAGGTAGAGATTGCAGTCTGAATTTTAATAAACTTTCCAGGTGACTCTGCGGCACACTTAACATTTAAGGACTGGTGCCTTTGGCCTCTAACAGAATTGCCAGAGTTTTAATTCAGAAACCCACCAGGCTATGGGTTCCTCCCTTGCTAGGTTTAGTTTCCTGCAGGCACTTCTGCTGACACTCTCTTATCTGGGAGACATTAAAACTCAATGTAGGTGTGCCCTGGTGGAGGAGCGGTAGGTTCCCTATCTCCAGCTAAGTGTGGTCCACACACATCCCAAGGACCCAGGTTTGCATTGAAACTAAACAAAATAAAGATGCTCCCTCCTCCTCCCTCATCCTGCCTGCCTGCCTACTAGCCGTCATTCCTGCCTGCACCTTTCCAATAAGGAAATAAAAAAATAAACAAACAAACTCGATGTCAGGGCATTGTGAAGAATCGGGGAAGGAGTGATTTTTAGGGGTTAGGGGTTACAAAATTTGGTGTTGCACCTGAGTGGATTTTGATGGCGATCTGCTTTACACCCCACTGATTTTCAATTTATAAGAGGTGACGCCTGATTGAATGGTTTGAACCCTGGCTCCCTGTCGGCGGGGAAGCCAGTCATTGGTGGAGTGCAGTAATTTAGACAGCGCCTCTCATGAAACTGATGCCTTATTGTAAATCATGTCTGGACAACAGCCCAACTGCCAGTTCTTGGCAGACGCTCCTCCAACAGGACAGGCACGGTCGGAAGAGACAAAGTTCACAGAGAGCAGTGCGCACTCTTTCCCTCTTATTGTTCCTTTTCCAGCTGCCCCCACCGCTTTGTCCCCTTTGCCTACAAATGTCCTGAACACTCACGTGCCCCCAGCATTTCCCTGACCACACCCCCAATCTGTCTTTCTTCTTCCCTAACTTGCTCAACTTCTGGGGAAAAAACCTAGTCTTCAGTCTCCACATCCTCAACTCACATCCATTCTTCAAATCTGCATGCCCTCATTTCCATAACAATTTCCACTGATGGCTTCATCGTCCATCCAGTCTCCAACATGGCAAATCCCATGGTCCTCCCCTATGCCTCCCATTCCTAGAGATACACCTTCTCTCTGACATCCGAAATCTGTCCCTACTTTAGACATGCCCCCAGAATCCCCTGTCCCCTCTGTCACACTCCCACCACAGCAGCTGCATGAATATGATGACTGACCTCAACCAACAGCCCCAGTCACTGACGGCTCATCGGGGAGGACAGACTTGCCGAGCGCTTTGTAGACCAGTGGTGTCTGAGTCTGCTCGTCCCATAATGCATGTACAGAGGATGCTTGCAAGGCACCCTGGGATCAACACACCCCGAAGGCTGAAGGAACCCACACACCCAAAACACCTGTAACCTATCACGTTCTGTCTTGTCCAACAGCAGGACTGTCTACTCTGAAGACCGTGTTACTTAATCCATCATACAATGCAATGAAGTAGCATTATTATTATCAACATCCCTATCTGACAAAGTAGATGGAGGCTTGATAAGAGTAAGCAACTTGCCCAAGGAAGTGACAGTACCAGGATAAGAATCCAAGATCATCTAGCCAGAGTGTCCCTCCATCAAGCCACCCTGCACACAACTACTTAGTGAATTCCAGAAAGCAGAATGTGACTATGTCGTCACTTGATTCAAAGGACTCTGCAGACCTGGTACACACAGAGAATAAACCTCACACTCTTCAGGCAGAATGCACAAAGCCCCAGGCCAGCTCCCCTTTGGCCCCAGCGTGCCACCCCTGGGCTCCAGGCAGGGGAGCCGTCCGTCCCACCTTGCCCTGAAGACATCATCTCTGTCCAAGGCGCTGCACCTCTGCTCCTCCCCGTCTCCCTTCACCTGGTACACACCTGCTTGTTGGAAGAGGCCCATAAGCAGCTCCCCAGCAAGGCCTTCCTTGCAGCTAGGATGGCACCCAGCAGCAGTGACCACAGCCCTCCCCTGGGCTCCTGTCCCACCGTGGCAAGCACACTGGTGGGCTGTGACTGATCTGTCTACACACCTCACTTGATTATGGGGCTCCTAGAGAGCAGGGACTTGGCTTAGTCTTTCATCTTTATCTCTCCAGGCCCCAGCATGGAGTGAGCCCCAGGAACATGTACGTTGAAGAAAAGAAGAAATCCATGAAGTTCCCTTCTAAGAACACAGTGAGTGAGGGGGTCAAACACTTCTAGGAGAGGGAGTGAAAAAACTGAGGCAGCTTAGGATGTAAGGAATAAAAGGGGGTGATTGCTTCAGAACTCCGTGCATCTACAGCAACCCCTCTCTCCTGTCTGGACAATGTAAGGTGGCTGATCAACCCTAATGGCAGGAGAAACCACATGAGAGTGGGGAAGAGCCTCTGGTTGCACTTGGTAAGTGTAATCCAAGGGGTAACTAGATCAATGGTTTTGGAGGAAGAAAAGGAAGAGCAGAGAAATATATACAGGGTGGAAGATTATCACAAGAATACCTTCAGCTACACAGGTGGCCTCCTCCTCATTGATGTCAGGGAAATGCAAACCAAAACCACAATGAGATTATCACCTCACACCTCACTGATATAAAAAAACACTAGAAACAACAAGTACTGGAGAGGGTGTGGAGAAAAAAGGAATTTGCCCTTGTACAATGTGAGTGAATGTAAATGAGTGTAACCTTTATGGAAAACAGTATGGTGAGTCCTCAAAACTAACAATGGCACCTACCATTGACCCAGCAGTCCACTCCTAGGCAGACACCCAGACAACACAAAATCTCTGATGGGGAAATATGCCTGGCACCCCTACGTTCACCGCAGCACATTCACAACAGCCAAGATACAGAAATAACCCAAATTCCTGTCGACGGATAAAGAGCTGGTATTGAGAATCAATGGAATTCTACTCAGACATCAAAATAGATGAAACCACGTCTCCTGCAACAACTTGATGAAACTTGAGGTGATCAAGCCAAGTGAAATAAGCCATAAAGAAAAAGAGGAAGACAGAATGTTTTCATTCATAGGAGGAATAGGAATAAACAAAACAAACGAACTATCAAAACTCTCGGGACGTAGAATGAAAGACTGTGATTACCAGTGGGAGGGAAACTAGGACTGAAAGAGTCAGAATGAGAGCAGTGATGATCCTCTTGCTAAGTGGTAGGTACAGTGGGATCTACGTACAGGCTGAGGAATGAATCTATTCTCCTGACGCATGTATGCCACTGTAAACTAATGGAACCGTTTTTAAAAGCAAGAGACTGAAAAATGAGAAGGCATTCATACAAGAAGGCCAGCAGCTACCCTGGCTGTACTGCTGCGCAGGCTCTGTCCGCCCAGGGGACCTCTGGTGCTGAGATCCATCTCTGTCACTCTGTTTGCCAAGGCTGGTGCCCTGGTGGGGTGTGCGGCATACCCCTGCCCGAGGGGCTGCCTTGGGCTAATTTGCACAAAGGCTGTCCTACATTTGGATCATTTCAAGATCAAACGAAACACTCAAGGGCCCAGCTTCGGAGACACAAAACAAAGTACCTATCATGTGAGCTGAGAAAGCACCCAATTTCTTGGTTAGATCAGGTCCTCACCACCTCCAAACAAACTCCACAAGTGGCCACAAGTTCCAGGCGGACTGAGCCTCCCTCAGCCAGCTCACCTGGCCAGTGAGAGGAGCACCACAGGGTGGGTGGCAGCAGAGAGGCCGGCTGCAGGCCTTTGCTATTTGCTTGGCCTCCTGCTTTTGACAGCAATTAAATTAGAAAGACGCCAATATTGCCTAAGAAGAAAGGCAAAATATTTATCCATGTGTCTGCAGGTCCTGTCAGTGTGCTAGGCTTTGTAAATACAGGCACCATCTGGGCACCAGATTCCTGCGCCCAGAACGTGGGCTTCCCAATACAAACAGGTTTCCCTGCAGCCAGGGATGCAAAGGGCCTACCTGGAAGGCAGTTGGCAGAAGCCTGTGCCCTTACTGGAAAGAGCAAACCCACAGTGCCTCCTCCCCAACTCCTGCAATTCAGCCAGGGGTGTGAGCCGTCCCCTGGGAGGACCCCCCTGGAAGGTTGGGGGAGGAGCATGGTGAGGCAGCAGGGGTGGCCTCGCGAACACTTTAAACCCCCAGCCCCTCAGCCATGGTCCGCTTTGGCAGGAGCTCACAGCCAACCTGTGGGAGGTGCAGGCAAGGAAGCCCCCTCCTCGCCCTTCCCACCTTCATCTCCTGCCAGTTCCCCAAGTGGCCGAATTCAGCTGGAAGTAGGAGGGCAATCCAGCTCCTGAAGCACAGAGCAGAGGCGAGGGGGACGGGGTTCCAGGGGCAATGGAAACATCCGACCTGCTCCCCTTCCTTCTCTGTCCCCTCCTCGTCCCCCACATGGACCCAGCCCTTCCCCAGGACACACCACTCCAGGGCTCCTTCAGTCCAAGGCCAGCCTATTCCTCCCCGACTCCAACTGGGCACTCCATCTTGGAAGGCCAGAGACATGGGACAGGAGGGACTGTTCTGTCCTTTTTCTCCACTTCAAATCCTTCAAGACCCAAGGTGCGGGTGTGGGCGTGGGCATGGGCATCGACTTGGAGTACTAAGGGCAGTCTCTGGCTACAGTAAGTGCTCAATAAATAGCAGTTCCCGTTGGCGGCTGTCCCAAACCATGAAAGGAGCCACAAGACCACCGGGAATGCAAAATACTACTAGTAACCAGGATTTGCATCCCGCTCTGTGTGAGCATTTATAGTGCTTGTGGAGGGTAAATGTCACACGCCGAAGCCTGGGACCAGTGGACGTGGTCCTGGGGAGAGGCGCGGTGGCGATGGCGCACAGACACTGCTCTGGATTCTGAGCAGACACACAAGGCCACCGTGGTTCTCCTTGCACATGCATCTGCTCTCAGCAAGACGAGCTTTCCCAGGAACAGGCGAGTGCACGCCCCGGCCTGGCGCAGAACCTTCTAGGCAGGGATGCCAGCAGCCGCGCTGAGACTGCCCGCCTGCATCTAAAACGACTGGCCCTGAACACGTGCCACAGTGCCTAGGACTCTTCCGTCACACAGTCACCCCTTTGGGCCAGGTCAGCTCTCTCAGGCATCCATGTTTAACACCCTTCTCCTCAGTCTGAAGAGGCAGCACCGGGTCACTAACACCCACGTGTGAACGAGACTCCGAAAACCCTTCCTCTAGGCCAGAGGGACCCTTGCCAGCAGGGAGCCCTGGAGAGAAGAGGTGCTGAGAGGGAGCCCTGCAACTCAGGGAGGTGGTGCCAGGCAAAGCCACAAGGTCCCAACTGTCGTGGTGCAGAACAGGGCAGCTGAGAGGCCAGACAGGGGCACCCCGCTACCCCTCACTTTAAATTTGGCAGACTAAATCCTGGGCAGATGTATTCAGGGAAACTGGGTTAAAGGTTTACTTACTGTGGGATTGAAACATTTTAATGGGTACTGTGACTCCCCCATGTGGGACAGGTATGACATGCCGACTCTCCCACACTCCTGCCCCAAATCCCTTCCTCATCAAAAAGCAGCTTCTATCAGTAGACTGAGTTCACCAGTCAGAAACACTGCCCAGCAGCACAAGCCCTCCACAGTTTGGAGGCATGGATACTGCCGGGGTCTGTTATCTCATCCAACCATCTACCACATTAATGAGTTGTTCCAAGTACTTGCTGATCTCTTTGGGAGCCAGGCCTGGGAGTCACCAGGGTCAAGGCCCATCCGGGAACTGTGTTTGTCAACGTCCTGAATTAAGTCCAGGATCCTTGCGGACAGATGGGGTCCCAGTGCACCTGCAAGTCCGCTGACGCGCTCACGTCCACTTAGCCCATGCCAGGCAGCCAACAGGAGTGTGGGGGCATCAGAGCACCCCTCGCCCAGCGCTGCGAGCCAGTCAGCAGACGCCCACTTCTGTGGGGATAACCCCGAGGTACTCTCTGCAGTCACTCTGGGGTCCAGTGGACGCTCACTGCCTCTTTTCACACGCTCAGCCTTCCAGTGCCTTCTCTCACACTTTCCAGGAACCGCACCCCCAAGTCCCTGACTCAGCCTCCAAACTGAGGACAATAACCAGCAGCCTGCTTTCTACGTTTGGAGACATATGGACAGTGGTAAGTCAAAGAGGCTGGTCCAACTTAACCCTGAGGTCACTGGGCCTGGGGGTACTCTCCTCTTCTTCTTCAGCTTTTCCACACTCTTTTCTTCTCTTGATATTCCGGCATCATAGGACACAGAGATGGTCCTCTAAGAGTTCACCTGTTTCTGTCATCCCAGATATCACCCCCTTTAGGTTTTTGTTTTGTTTCATTGTGAAGGCAGGCAGTCAGGAAAGGGAGGCAGCAGTGTTTTCATTTAGTTGTTTTGCTTTTGGCCCCTGGCCTTTACACGGTCCATACCCCAGCCATCTCAGCCACCTGAGCCACCAGCGCATACCCATACCATCCTTCTTTGTTTTATTCAAGGAAAGGTGCACGCAGGAATGAAGGCAGCAGGCTGCAGGAAGAAAGAGGAGGACGAACTATTTATTTTATTCCGTTGTTCACATTAGTTGTTCCCTCCAGACCTGAGACACAAACCTGGTCCCTTGGGATGCATGTGGACTGTGCTCAGTTGGAGGCAGCAGACCTAACCACTACTCCACCCTACTAGGGTGTGCCATGTACCATCCTTCTTTACAAAAAAGATCTCTTCAATGCCTATCAAATGTCACAGCTTATATTTTATCACAGGTCATCATCACAACAAATCCATGAGATAAATAGTATAGTCATGTAATATTTGTGTTCAATGAATATAATATGCATATTATATGTGTGTAATATAATATATACGTGTGTGTGTGTCTGACGGAAGGAAACGCATGTACACAGACGAAGGTCTTCCCCAGAGCCACTCAGTCAGCAAGAGAGAAGCCATGATGCAAACCAGGTTGTGTCTCTCAGACAACACAGCTGTGAAGATTCACTGACTGGTTGAAGATTTGCAGGAAACAAGAATTATTGTGCAGCCACCGTGTCTTGTACATGGAAGGAACTCCAATGAAAGCAGAAAAGGAGAAGTCTGTTACCCATTCCTGCCTTCTCCTCCACAGCGCAGGGTCTCTCCCCACCCAGGCCCTGACCTCAGCCCACCCCGGGTGAGCCCTTCCCTTCACACTTTCACATCTGTCTTGCCCACTGGGCAGACAGTTCTTAGTCATCTTTCCAGCCTGAGGCCTGTGCTCTGTGCTTAATAAGTAAGAAGATTAAATAGAAAGAACACATTAGAGAAAAAAAATGAAAAACCAATGTTAAAAAAAAGATAAAACCAGTTTAAGCTTCTTATTAGTTCATCTCTTCTTTAAAGGTCATTTTCTCAAAAATCAGGAAAAAAGAGTAAAAGTTACATCTTGGCAGGGAGAGATGGGAGGGATAGTTGCCTTTAGCAAATCAGGAAAAGCTGTGCTTCAGCGTCAACGCTAAACTCTTAATCGGGCATAAGAGCGGAGGCAGAGGAACACAGTTTAGGGGTTAAAGGTTTGAGATGATCCCCTATGCGAAGGGATGGAGACAAACCAGGGATGTTCCAGGGGTTCAAGGAGGGCAGAGGGGTCTGGGGGTCCCCGCGCCCCAACTCCTCACCTCCAGGTGAGCAGAAATGAGGGAGGGAAGGGACAGTACGCCTCCAGCAAACCCCACAACAAAATTTCTTCTTGTTTAAGACGAGACTCTTCACAAAAGCTTGTCTCCCCACCCGTCTCCCGCATGTCTTCTCTTCGGAGCCCTCTGCTCCTCCCAGATGTTGTGAGCCCAAGGATTTGCAAAGCTTAGAGCGGCTGCAGGACCAGCCAGAAAGACTCCTTTATTTTCTTCAAACGAAGCAAAAGTGTTTCCTAGGAGTTTTTATTTTTAATGCTTTTAAATGCATTCCACTTTGTATGCTTTGTTTTTTTGTATGTGTGCTTGTGGTATTGGCATGGCCTTTTAATGTTGTTTTGTAAGCGCTGACAAGATGGAATCCTAAATATTTCATTCCTTTCCAGTCTATGTTCCATCAGTGTTAGTTGTGAGGCGGGTTTGGGGGCCCTTCGAATGCACACACACGACATTTCATTCTCTAAAGTCCTGCTCCTGGATGCCAGCCCCCACCACCCCCACCCATTTCTGACTCCTCGCCCTGTCCCCAAAGACCTTCTGCTGGTACCACTGCAACGCATTTAGACTTGATTCGTGTGTTTCTATCTATAGTAAAAGCTTTGAGATAGAGGGAGCTTGTGTTTATTATTTTGTATTCCCCACGGTCAGACAGTGCTTTGAGCACTGTTATCATTTTAACAAACACTTAGGTTTAGTGAGTGCTTTCTATGTGTTAGGTACGTACAATGTATTTGATTACATATCATCGCATCGAATCCTCAGAGTTAAGACCTGTCAGCTTCCAATTTCACAGATGAGGACACGGAGGCTTAGAGAGGCACTGGCCCCAGAATGCAGAGCCATCATGTTGCAGAGGAGGAATAAAGCCACCTGGCCCATGGCCCCAGGACCGCAGCAAGCTGCACATGTAAGAGAAATGAGGTGAAACCACGGCCCTTAGAAACAGGTCTCCAGGGTTTCCTATCAGAAAGAAAAAGCAAAACTTGTCCATTAGCAGGACTTTCCAGCATCCACTGACTTTGCCACTCTGATCAGAGTAAGAGAAGACATTTGCAGCCACAGCCCCTTCACCAGCTGGAGAGAAGACAGCGCCTTCTCAAGTGCCGCAGGGGACCTTAGAGAACACCAGCTCCCCCAGCCTCCCACAGCCTGGCCCGCAGCCCCAACCCTGCCGCTTACCAGCAGGGCCCACGGGGCAAGTCCCTCAACCTTTCAGGGCGCCTTCCTTCATCTGCCAGCTCCTAAGATAGATGAGGGATAAATGACATAACCCGGGGGAAATCGCTCGCTAGCTAAGCATCAATAAATGCTAGCATCCTTTATGAGTTATGTCGCTGGAACCCCGCACCCCGCAATGCGCCCATGTAACAGCCCATCACTGTATAAAGAGCATTCTCCTGTTCCGCCCGCCCCAGGCCCCCTTACTTCCAGGTGTCCACCTCCAGCTCCACACCCACAGACAAAATCCAACGCTATTTGGGCCGTTGAGGTTCGGGTCACATGTCAAAATCTCTCCCAGGGACACTGACCACAGTCGTTTCCCTCACAGTCAGGCCCATGCAAAACCCACAGGACACAGCTCCCCAGGCCTGCGAGTCCCAGCTGGATGCAGCCTGGCTCCCTGGGCGCTCGGGGGGGCACTCACAGGGCTGGGCACACAGAAGCAGGGGACAGAGCCCAAGGATTCTCCTCTAGTACAGCTGTCACACCACCATGCACCCGGGCAGCTATCAAGTCTCGTATTTTCTGGTGGTTTTGAGTGTGTTCTTGTATTTTGGTTTGTTGTCTGCTGCGGAACCGCCTAGTTGGCCCGGCGCTTGGAGAAATTTTCACCTCATGTCCTACAAATGAATAGTGAGAGCCACACACTTCATGCGTCCTGCTCCTCCTCCAAGCTGTCCCCACACCCCACAGCAGGGCAGTGTTGAAGGCAGGACTCTGGACGGACACCAAAATCCTCAGCACCAGGAGACCAACTGTTGAGAAGCTGAGAAGCCTTCGCAGCAGGCAGTCAGCCTGCCATGAACTCACCCCTGACCCACCCCAGGCGCCTGCCCTGCACTCCCACCTGGATGGCAGGAGGGACCTGCTTACAGGTCCTCTGACCAACCTGAGAACCTCCAGAAATGGGAACAACGTCCACCTGGCGCGGCTGCCTCGGTCTCTCCATGCTGAGCCCTCGCCCGCCGTCTGTTTAAGGAGCCTGTGGACGGCTTTCCCACGCTCCTCTAACAAAGCCACCCATGTGCACACAAATCCCAGCCGTCTTCTCCTTTGCTGGAAGGCGGACACCGCTGGCCACCTCCGGCTCACGGCCACCTTCGGGTGCCACAGCTCCCTAGGAGCCCTGGGCCCCCTTGGCCAACAGGATGGTCTCACTGGAGGAGCCACCTCTCATGCCTCCCTGTCCCTCTCCATCATCCAGCGCTCAGGGCTCCAGTTAAGAGAAAGGAGGCCCCACCGGTGCGGGACCACCATGCACCCTCACACCCGACGCCAGTGTCCCCCAGACCCCAGGACGCAGAGCCCAGTCCCACGCCTCTCACTCCACCCACCCACCAGGCTTGTTTCATTGCTGTATCAAGTGACTAACTCTTCCTTGAGTCACTATGGTCACTGTCCCAGGTAACATTTCAGTCTGCACTAATGCTCACTTCCTCCACGGTGCAATCTTCCACCTTTTTACCAGAAACCCCAGCTTCTGAGTGTTATTTCTCCCGTTCTGAGGCTTTGAGTAAGTTTTAAACAGGACATTTTTAAGCGTCATTATATAGGAACGTCCCCACAAAGGGAAAGCAAGAGTGCAGGGTCACGTGCCTGCCCCTTGCCGCCCATCTTCCTTGCTGGAGGGGGCTGTGTGTTTTCCCAATTTGCTCATGTGTTTTCCAGCTGGAAGCAGTCTGCTTGGGAAGGAATGAAGTGGGGAGGTATAGCTTTAAATTACCGCTTGGGGTGCAGTAAATAAGCTATTCCCTTATTCCCATCACATCCCTAATGACCTTCTGGAAAGTTCAGAGCCCAGGGCTGCCACTGCCCTCAGCAGGCCCCCACCCCCGCCCCGTGCACAGACGCCCTGTGCAGGAGTCTGCGGCTCCTCCAGGCACACTTTCCGCGGCAGGAAGGACGATCAATCTCTGGGCTCTGACAGACAAACGAGGCGAGAAGGAGAGCAAATCTGGGTTTTCACTGGCAACAATGAGCTCATGCTTTCTCCCCAGGGACCCTGGAAGTGGAGACAGAGCTGGAGATGAGGAGGCAGTGATGGAGACAGGCAGGAGTGATGAAGGATGGGCAGGAAAGAGGGAGGAGGCCAGGCGGACACTTTTTTAATGTCACTTTTGATAAGAATCGCAAGCTCTCAGGCCAAAGGGAAACATTCATTTTCTTTAAATTAAGGATGCAGCATGAAGTACTTGTCCTAACGGAGAGGGACAGCGAGAAGACAGGAGAGACAGAGATTCTTCATTCCGGCCTTAGAGAGATGTGAGTGGTCGTCCATCAGTCACAGGATTGCAGGTGCCAGGGCCAAGATGGGGCTCAGATGTGGGCTCCTGGGCAGATCTTGGACACTGGGGCCAGAGTTTTCAAGGATGGGTCTGTCACCCTCCAATGCACATCTCTATAAGGCCAAGGCCAGTCATCAACTACAGGCTGGACAAGAAAAGAATGAGAGCATTCAGACAGCTGCCCAGATCTCTGCAAATAGCTGAATGTTTGGTTTCATCTAAGGGGTGAAAAAAATCCACATTATGAGCTTTCCATTTTTCATTTAAAAAGAGGAGTGATATTAATAGTGATTTTCCTTTTAACCAGTTAGTTCAGAAAGACAGACAGAGGAAGGAGGGAGGATAGGAGAGAGGGGTGAGGGAAGGGGGAGGGG
>RJWH01006946.1:0-46819 GCA_004363575.1 Solenodon paradoxus | reverse complement strand
TGAGCCTGTGTGTGTGTGGTGTGTGCGCCTGTGTGTGTGTGTGCGTCTGAGCCTGTGTGTGTGTGTGGTGTGTGCGCATCAGGCGGTCACAGAGCGGCTGCTGGGAAGGGAAGACAAGAGGAAGAATGTGGCAGTTTCCCCAATTAGTTCGAAATATTTTGCCATCAATGCCCCGAACAAAGCAGGCAGTGACCCGGAAGTGAAACGTGACCCCCAGAGCGTTGGCGAAAGCTTTGTGTCCGAGCCTAGGATCTGCGCTACGGACGCATCTCCCACAGCAATGCTTCCTCTTTCTCAGGAAACAGCCAACGATGAAGCTGAAGCAACGGAGGATGAAGGGAGCTCCCAGGGTCACCGGTCAGGGCAGCTGAGTAACAAGCACCTGATGACAATGACAGGAACTCAGGCTGCCTGCCGCCTGCATCACACATGCTTTCAGCCGCGTGGATAAGCTTCCTCGCGCTCCTGCGGAGTCAGGATTTTAAGGACGTGTGATGAATGTTATCCACGGCGACTTCTGCGTCTACCAAGATGACCGGAGGTCCCTCTCTTTTACCTGCAGACACCATTCCGTGACGGACTTGATAAATGACCTCCTCCTGCATTTCTAGGACAGAACCTGCTGGGGTCACAAGTCCAGCAGGCGATTCGCTGTGCTGATGTTTGTGCAGAAATTCTGCTCATATTTAAGTGCCGGGTAAACTGTTTTCCTTCTCTGTGTGCTGTCCTCTGGCTGTGACATCAGGATCAAGTCAGCGTCACAAAAGGGGCTGAAGCCGCCTCACTTCTCCAGGGACGTCCCTAAGTAAGGTACGACAGAGCCAGGCACTCTCGGGTCGTGCAGGTTTTGCAGAATTCACCCAGCAGGTCTCCTGTGCAGGGGCCAAGGAAGGGTGAGAACTTCCCACTAAACCAACACAAAATCAGCTGTACCGAGATGTATTTGTAGATCCCTACAGTCCACCATGGAAAGTGGACAGCTCAGTTCATTACTTTTACATTTCGGTATGGTGACAGACGTCTGGGCTAATTAACCAGGAACACGCAAAAGGATAAAAATGATTCAGAAAGAGATCGACAAGACTTTAAAATTTATCGATGTAGTTTCATATAGCATGGTTTCTTTTAATGCTGTTTTTCTGAAGGACGGGTACCAGCAGGAACGAAGCCAGGCAGGCAGGCGGGCAGAGCGAGGCGGAACAGCACTTCACCCACGCCACCCGGCTATGGACACCGGGTGTTGCTCCGGCCCCAGGCCCTGAACCGGGGATTTGGGGTGCCTGCGGACTGAACCGGTAACCTGTGAGGCCGCCAGGGAGGCCTTAGTGCTACTTTCTAGATCTCTTACTTCTACTTCTTTTCTTGTTTCACCCTCAGCCCTGGGTCTCGAACTCAGGTCCGCAGCAAGAGCCTGCACCTCAGGCGCCTGAGCCACAGGGCGCGGCCCTCTTATCTCTAATGCTTTTTGCATGTTCACCCAGTTTTTCTTGAACAGACTTTACCGGTCTTTGCCAAGGACTTAGGCTTTTATTAAGATGACTTTTTGTACTCCATGTCAGCAGGATTTCAGGAGAGCAATGAACACGGTCAGCATACCACCTTGAACTCGGTCCACTGAGTCGGGTGGACCCCAGATGGGCATCGCTCCAGGCCCCTGCAACTGCACTGAGGTCAGGGTCCTGACAGAACGTGATTCATGGACACATCACAGCTTCCCCGAGCTTCAACGTGCCCACGCTGCAGGCACATCCGGGGTTTACAGCCTAACGGGGCCCTCTGTCTCCTGTGGCCCCCTGGCCACCTCTTACACAAACATCGCTGTTCTTACAACTGTGTAAGCCGGGTGAAGAATTATGATTTCAAATCAAAATCTGAAAATACGACACGTGGAGTAAGGCACCACTTATCAGCTCACAGACCCCAGGTCCTTAACTCCAAGTCGCGGGCCGCCTTCTCTGACGGGGCAGCGATTTCAAGCAGAAAGGGAGGGCAGCACAGAAACAGCAGGGCACATGGACACCAACTCTCCATCAGAAGTGCCACCACCTCCTTCGTGACCCTGAGCAGATCACTTCCTCCCCTTCCTCGGAATGTCCTCCTTTCTCAATGGGATCATTCCTCAGGGCGATTCTGAGGACGGGATACAATCTCAAGCCCCCAGCTGCCGAACACTTGCCCACACGCACATAGAAGGCGTCGCCGGAGCAGCGGCGAGCTCAGGTGGACACATGGCCGGTGACTTGGATTATATGTTTCTGCTCAGCTGCCTCTGCTGTCCTTTCTCGGGTCGTCATTCACGACCAGCAGGGAGTGCAGTGAACGCTCTGCTCTCGTTATTTAATCCAAGCACAAGCCTTTCAGCTTGGTGCTGTCAGAATGTCCAAGTTAGACGTGAAGAGGCTGAGAGCAGAAATAACTCGCCTGAAGTCTCGCAGCCACAAGTAGGAGACGTGTGACTCCCACCTGGGCGTGACCGTACACACTGGTGGGGCTTCCAGAAAGGCCTCCCCAGGGACATGACCTCTGCGCCAGGCCTGAAGGAAGCTGGCAGGTGAGAGGAGAGGGAAGGGCTGGAGCAAGGCCAGGAGGGTGGAGGGAAAGGCAAGCAAAGAGGGAGCAGGTGGGAGAGGCAGAGGGGCCAGCCCGTGTGAGCCCACGGAGCAGGTGGAGGTGTGGGTCCAGCCTAAAGGCAGAGGAAAATCCCTGAAGGCATTTCGGGGTGGAAGTGAATGATCAGATAGATGTTTCTAGACAATATCTCTGGAGCCCCTGCTGGGGAGATGAGGCCACTGGAAGAGTTCCCACGGGAAGACAAAGACCACGCCAGCCCAGAGCGATGGCAGGGGACACATCAGGGAAGTAAGACTAGAAGATTCAATGACTCGATGGGAGGGCTCAAGCTAAACTGCATTCTCCTTTAAAAACGTGAGGTGGGGTGCGCTGGTGGTTTAAGGGTTATGTTTGCCACCTCGAGCTGACACAGTCCACATAGCCAGGCTCATGTCCCGGGGCCAGTGGGGAGCAGCCAAGATAAATAACTAAATGAAATAAATGCTTCTTCCTCCTCTCTTCCTGCTGCCTGCCTCCGCTCACCTTCATTCCTGCCTGTACCTTTCCTTTTGAGAAGAGAGAGAATATGACGTGGACGTGGTGCCCTTTACGGCGCGGGCTGGCTGCGAGGGGGCGCCTGGCGGAGAGGGAGCCAGGACTGCAGGTCTGCATGCGCGCGGCTGCTGGCACTGGATTCCATGGCACTTTCCAGACGACCTTGCACTCAGCGCGCTCGGCTCGGACCGGAGAGTGCGTCTGTCTAGACTGCAGAAGCAGTTCCACGTCTATGAACGATTCGCACGTTGAAATTTTCTCCCCAGCTGCCCGTGTTCGGTAGATTCTAGCAGCACATTCTGATGTCTCTGGACTCAGGGTCTCGCTTCACGTTTGCCGAGACCGTGGATTTGATGAGAGATGCTATGTGGGTCTCACCGGTTACGAGAGCATCACGGGAATTAAACACATGGCATGAAATCAGCGGGCAGCGCGTATCACGGAGACGAAAGGCCAGGTGAGAGCCAGAACAGGACCAGGACAGTCTGGGCGAGCCCCAGACAGCCAGAGAAGGTCGCAGCGCAAGCGACCACGCCTGTGACCAGGGAAGGGAAGGAAAAGGAAAACCACCACGGAGGAAGTGACGGCCAGAGGACAGCAGAGTGCTGGCCTGGACGAGGAGGCAGTCACCTGAGATGGCCGCTGCTGTCCACCTTCGTGAGCGGGTGGCTTGCAGAATCAACTGGGTTTCTAGTAAAGGGCTGTTCCACGGGTCACGAATACGGGCTCAGAGTACCTCGCACCTGCTTCCAACCTGTTCCCACATCACCGACGGAGCCTCACTCTTACTCTCTCTCTCCCCCTAAAACAGGGCGAAGACATTTACCTCCTAGGGCTGGATGAGATCAGGGTATGAGACCACACCCTCGGTTCCTTAATATATGCCAGCTGTTACCATAAGCACAGAAAAAGGCACCAGAAGACTTGCTTATCTCGTCCCCAAGTAAACTACTGCTTTGCAGCATCGGCAGTTAAGGACGAAGGGGCTGGTGGTGCTGAACTTGTGTTCTACACAGAAGCTGCTTTACCGCAGCACTCACCTTAGACCTATATATTAGGACACCATGTTCCTTCAATAAAATGAAGAAATTTAAAAAATCCACCCGTCACCTGTAAATCGCAAGGACCCTAGTACAAGAAGGAACGCTGAATGCCTGTCCGCCCCTGCAGAGTGTGAGGACGGGACCTCCGTGGCTGTCGGGCTGGGGCTCTGGACTCCAGCCCAGACTCGGGGGCGTGCTGCGGAGTGCCCACATGGGGCATGATCGGGGGTCCGGCCCGTCATCGTGAGGTGACCTCGGCTGCCTTGGCTCCTGATGGCTTTCCTGTGAAGCCCAGGGACAGGTCCGACTTCTGGAAATCCCTAGTCCTCTCCCGCAGTCCCTTCTTTGCAGGAGAAGTCAGGGCTCCAGCCATTTCTAGCCTCAGTCTGTAAGGCAACTGCTCTATCTCATCACTTCTGAGCTACCACCAGATGGGAAGCGAGGTCTTGACTCTAGAGATGCTAGAATCTATTAATTACAGGGAGATGAGAAGAAACATTTCAATGTAATTCATAAAACTAACTTTTTTCTAATCAAGAAAAATAAAATTGGCCCTGGTGGCATAGTGGTTAAGTCTGCCGCCTCTGGTTGGCGCAGTCCACACACATCCCAAGGAAGGGGGTTTGCGATCTGAGGCAGCGGGTGGGGGGAACAACCAAGATGAACTAAGGAAAATAATTCCTCCTCCTCTCTCTTTCTTCCTGCCTACTCACCTTCATTCCTGCCTGCGCCTTTCCTTTTTTAAAACAAAAAGGCACACTCTCATCTAAAACACGTGTACGCACTCAGCAGCAAGGGTAGATTCTGATGGAGAATTAGCAGAGCCTTCTGACAGAACAAACAAGCACCTTCTTAAGCCCGTCAATTTTGCATCTGCCACCAGAGGTCAGTGCCCCTCATATCGAGAGCCAACGGAGATCCCAGTGGATTCAGCCGAGCCTTGCAGAGAAGCTGCTCTCAGAGCTGAGGGACGAGGAAATGCTTGTATAGGTGACAGAAAGACACTTCTAAGTAAGACAAAGCAGCGCTGCTCAACTGGTTCCCACTGCCCAACGCCACGCCACCCACTGTCCTGCCTTCGTGAAACTCACACCGCCGACCGGTGGTGGCCCCTCTGGTCAGCCCCTAGCCACTGTAATAGCTAAGATCACTGTCTTTCAACAAGAGCCAACCTTCACTCCCTTCCAGTCTGTGACCCCATCGAGAACGAAGGTGCTGAGTGAGCATATGTCTTGGAGGTTTTGTTAGTTTCTCTAGAGGGGCTGCTGGTTCCTTTGGGGTCATGTTTTTGAGGCAGAAGGAAAAGTGAAAGGTCTGCACCAAGTGCAGACCCTTAGGCACCAGAGGAAACCCATCACAACAGCACAGACAAGCAAGCCTCTTCCAGGGGTCAACCCGGGACAAGATACTTCATTCCAGAATTGAGCCTCAACCAGAACTCAGCCTCAACTGCACATCTCAGGGCACAAATAACACTCTCCCACTCACAAAAAACGGGCCCAACTTCCACCTAGCTTTGATCAGGGTGCATTAGGCTGGCCAGTTGTGCCAGGGAAGTGAGTCTGGAGTGAGCTCTGAGAAGACCAGACTTGGAAAAGCACCTTGCAAGGGAAGAAGCACCCACTGAGCCGTTGACATGGGGTGTGGGGGCCGGAGTCACAGCTGGAGTCCACTGCAGCCAGACCTCAGAGGAAGCAAGTAGGGGACACAGGGAACCTGGAGAGGTGGTACAATTCCTGAAGCAGCGTCATGATGACAGATTTATTGATCGTGAGGAAATGGCAGAAAACCCATCTCCTTTTCAGCAAGCATCCCTTGCAAAGTGCTGGTGCTTGGTCCCGGCCATAAAACACATTCCAGACATTAATCCTGATGAAGACAAGCATAGTTGTGACTGATATGATAGAGCAAACCCAGCAGCAACTGCGGCGGCCAGACGCTGTTCAGCGAGAGAGCCGCTGGCTCCCCCAACACCTCAAGTTGCTAAGCGGGGAATGTAGCCACTGGCACCCACCTGGAACATGAGCAGAGTGCCCACTACGTGCCACCAATTGGGAGAGGACCAGTCAGAGGAGGCTAAGAGAATTCAGGGCAGGCTCCCAGAGAGGGGATCTTAGTTGAGTTATGAAGCGTCAGGATAACTGGCAGGGTGGGGAAGGGGCAAGACGGTCTGTCCACCAAAGTGACCAGGATTCAGGGACTGAGAGACACATAGACACACTGAGTAGGGCCTGGCCTGGTTTTTTACTTTTCTTTTTCTTTTCACAGGCCCAGGGTCTTGAACCCAGGTCCTTGGGCTTTGCATGGCCTGCACCTTAGTCACTGAGCCACAGGGTATGAAGGGGCCTGTCTTTGTAATGAAAGCTTTACTGGTACATAGCCCTGCCTGCCCACTGATGGAGCGTCATCTCCGCCCGGCAGGCCGAGGAGTCATGACAGACTGAGGCCATGGTCATCTGGCTCTTTACGGCAAAGCTTGTCAAAGCCTGGTCTGGAGCCTTGTTATTCCAAGTGGGTATTGTGAGCAGGGACAGCGGGGAGCCTGGCAGAGAGGCAGGCCTGACACCCCCAGCCCCAAGGAACCACCAGTGTGCCTGGCTGGGGTGAAGGCTCACCCACACCCAGATCCAGATGGGCCTGGCCTGGAGGAAGCGGAGCTGGGAGACCCATGCTGGAGAGGGGTCCCGGGGACGGGAGGAGGTGACTGGCTGTGGAAAGTAGGAAGCTGGGATCACAACCCTAAGAAAAGATGGCACGAATGATACAGGTAGATGGCGGAATAGCCCTTTTTCTCTTTCCAGAAGCAAGTGATGTTTGAAAAGATGACTCTGACTTCAGGAAAAGTGCCTCCAAATCATCTAGTAAACATCTGTATCTGTTATCATTTATTAGGAAACAGAAAAACACTTGGTAAGAAGCACCTTAGCAGTTGTTTCCTTGTATACCAAATGTATCTCCATCCAAGTAATGCCTCCAGAGCTGATGCATAAATTATGACTTTAACTAGATAAGAAGGAAGATTAAAGATCAAATGAGGATCCTTAACAGTACCTGTGTGTGGGCTGCGTTAAAGCGCAGTGTCTTACCATTAGGAATAGCCCCCCCCCACTCCATGAATGTATGCTTCTACTTGTTATTCAAGTTTTCTGTGTCTTGGACGAATAAGCAATCTAAAGTTCAAGAGAACAAAGCAGCAGTTCAGATAACTACGCCAACACCAGTCCTTACCCCAGCACAGCTAACAGCTTCTAAGTCATCATTTAACATTTTGCCTCCTTAAAAGCTGGAAAGGTTTGACAGGGTTATTTGTGAGATACAGTATGCTTTAAAGCAACGGCAGCCACAGAGATAAAAATAGATGGGTGAAAACGGGAAATTCCCTTTCTTAGATGCTGAGCTTGAATATTTCCCATTCATCACATCGGTGGAAACGACGCAAAAGGAAAAAAGCTTGTACATCTGCTCTGAGAAGCGCCAACATAATTAATAAATCTCAAGAAAGAAAAAAACCCTATGTTGCAAAGCTGTGTTGCAAAGAATCTCCATGTTAATATTTTGGTGGCTGAAGCTATTAAACCCACTGCCTCCGGCTGAGGGCGGTCCTCAGACATCCCAAAGTCCTGGGTTCAAGTCCTGGCCGGGGAACAACCAAGAGGCACAACTAAATAGAATAAAGAATTGCTTCCTCCTCCTCTCTGTTACTCCCTGCCTGTCTCCTCACCTTCATTTCTGCCAGCTTCTTTCCTTCAAAAAAACCTTGAAAGCTCCATGAATTCAGTCCAACAGAGAATAGCACCAAAATAACAAGAGCAATATCACAGAGTGCTTGCTGTGGGTTTATACTACACACAGCATTACGAGATGATCTAATCCTCAAAATGCCTTGCTATTAGTTCCATCTTAGCAGTGGGGAGACCGAGGCACAGAGAGGTGAAGCAACTACTCAAAGGTCACACAGCTAAAGAAGTGGTGCAGCTAAGGTGTGAAGGACGGCGGTTAAGTAGTACCTCTCACTAGTGTCTGCTCTCTAGCTTCCTCTTGCTCACTGATAGTCAGCAGTTTAAATGCAATGGCTTCTCATTGTACCAGGAACAAAGAGAACCATAAACTATGCTTTAGACATCCAGAGTCTTAATGGAAAGGGAGCAGACAATATCACTATGTGGATATTGGCCAAAGTTTGACCTGTGATATGAGATCCAGGAATCCAGGAGGTAGCCTGGATTTAAGACTCTGGATAACTTTTCAGTAGGATATAATGTAAATTAAGTGTCAGCAAAATTCTGAAACGTATCATGTAATTGCCTGTTAATAATAAATATGAACACAAAGTTTCGACGATTCTATGAACGCACTATCTAGCTAAGATGCTGGTAAATGCTGCAGGGAACACACTGACTGCGGGTGTGAGTGGTCTAACACCACCCCGTAACCGGCTTATTTTGGTGGTGTATGCAGATTTAAGTGCGTGCCTGTGAGTGAACAGAACTATTAAAGTTGTCACAAGGCAGAGCGTCCACATGGTACATTGTTGCCGGAGTTTCATTCTATTAATACTCTTGGAAAAAGACAAGCTGCTGAATACCCAGAGCAAAAGTCTTTTCCACTCCTCAAATGGTCAAATATCTTACACAAAGTTTTATTTTTTCCAACTTTGAGTGCATCACATTCCATTTTCAATATTATCTTTGCCATAAGAACAAGGTCATCCCTTTCCCATGTTAACAGATCCAGGCAGCGGCTCATCGCATTCCATTTAAATATTAATTTTGCCACAGAACGAACTCACCCTCTTCACATTTTAACAGCTTCAAAATAAGATCCAGATGAGTATGGGGGGAAACAGGGCACGGAGCAGAAACCCCGAGTGAGAGGCAAAGAGGAGACAGAAGGATGGAGTGACAGCGTCACCTGAACTCCAACCCACTTCACTAAGCCGCTTCTGGTTTCCTATGTAACTTTCCCATTAAAACGAGAAGACACACCCTGCCGGTGGTGGTGTCTTCACAAATACAGATGAGGGAAGGGGTCTGTGAGATTTAAAGCTCTCGACCGACCGTAAACAGAATTTGGGGGTTACCTCCACGAGAGCGGCACTGCAGTTACTACCGCATGCCACCTCGCGCCCGGAGTTGGGCTCGTCAGGACAAAAGGACCGACCGTGGCGGTGACGGCCACGCCGCGGGGCTCCCCTCCGGAACCCCGCCAGGAATCCACCACCCAGAGGCTCCCGGGGGCCACTGCGGACCTTCTCGGCCGGCTCCGCGTCTCCAGCCGGGTCCCGCGGCCTCCCGGCGCGCGCAGCCGCTGTCCCCACGCCCCACGGGCGCGGCCCCTCGCGAGCAGGCCCGGGCGCGGTGCCGGGGGCACTCACCTTCGTCTTCCAACTCGAATTTCTCCAGCATGCCGGCTTCCGCGGGTCCCGGGGCCGCCGCCAGCGCCGCCTGAGGAGCAGGAGGACAGGGATCAGCATGCGCTCGGCAGCGCTCGTCCCCGGCCGCGCGGGGCGGGGACGCGGTGGGGGCGGGGTGCGGGACGGGGGCGGCGGGGTGCGCGCGGGGGCCCGCGGGCTGGGGCAGCGGCGCCGGGAGGGGCGCGGGAGCCCGGGGCGGGGGCGGGGCGGGGGCGGGACCAGGGCGCCTGCGGCGGAGCCCGCGGGGCGGGGGCGGCGGCGGCGGGACGCGCGCGGAGGGGCGGGGCGGGGCGGGGCCGGGCGGCGGGAGGGGGCGCGGGAGCGGTCGGGCTGGCTGCGCCGGGCCGGGCCGAGCCGAGCCGAGCCGGGCGCTCCGACCTCGCCAAGCGCGGCGTCGCCGGGAGGAGGAGCCTCCGCAGGCAGACGCGGGGCGGGGACGGCGCGGGCGTTCCCGCGGGAGCGAAACGGGCGGCACGCGCAGGTCCCGGCTGCAGGTGGCGCGGACGGTGGCGCGGGCCGCGGCCCAGCCTGCAGCCCCGCCCCGAGTGGCTCTGGGTCGGAGCGCCCCCTCCGCTCGCGGCCCTCCTCCGCCGCAGGGAGCGGTGACCCTCTCTCTCCAGTCCCCTCGCCCTCCGCCTCGCCCTCCGCCTCGCCCTCCGCCTCGCCCTCCGCCTCGCCCTCCGCCTCGCCCTCCGCGCCGCCGCACGCTGGCACTCACCTCCCCCCCGGCCGCCGGCGGCCTAGCAGGTTTCACCTGCGCAGGTGTGAGCTCGCCAGCCGGGGGTGGGCGGAGCGGCACGCGGCGCGGAGGGGCTGCAGGCTGCGGTCCGCGTCCTGGGAGACGGCGCGGCACGCCCGGGTGACTGCTTTTCTCTTTCAGATTTTAAACTGCCTGGTCCCGTCCCTGTTACCTCCCCACATACAGCCCAAGTTGTTTCTTGGCTACGCGTTTTGGAGATGCACTTTGTGGCCATCGGTTGTTACCAGCCCTGAAGCTCCGCTGCTTCTCTTTTGGGGGTGTAAACCCCTGTCAAAAACCCACGAGTCTAAATCTGATCCTGACCCCTGCTGCCATCCCGGATCAGTGTGGAGACGCTGCCGTCCAGCTCGGGTTGCAGCGAGGCTGCCTGGAAGCACAGGGATGCGGGAGGGGACACAGGCTCCCCACTCTGTAAGACTCTCCTCTGTGATAGCCGCTTTCTGCTCAGCCTCCTGGAGGCCCTGCTCTTGAGTTTAGCTCCCCAGTGCTGATTACGGTCGTGAAGGACTCCCAGCCTTTGGAAAGCTTGGTTCTGTCATTCTTACAAGCCTAGTCTTGAGGAGGAAGTACTGAAATCTTTGCAATTTCTTTTTGCTCTGTCATCTCAGTTGGGGTAATGCTGAAGACAAGCTTCTCCTAAATGGGGGGTGGGGGAGAAAATGAAGCCAAACTAATTTTGTAAGACAGTTGGTGGTAAAAACCTACAGCTGTGTGTGCTTAACAGCCTAGACGCTTTCTAAGCTCAGGAACCAAGCAAGGATGCCTGCTTGCACATGATTCTTACTCAACCTAGTACTGGAAGTTCCAGCCACTGCAGTAAGGCAAGAAAAAGTAATACGGGCATACAAGTCACCAAAGAAGCAATAAAACCGGCTCTATTTGTACATGATATAGTTGTCTGCTTAGAATCGCGAAGGAACCTACCAAACACAAGTCTCCCTCAAATGAAACTAGTGAGTTGAGCAAGGTCAGCACCCACACATCAATCATATTCTATAAATTAACAATGAGCATGTGGAATATGCTATACATAATACTATTGACAATCACTGCGAAGAAAATTAAACACTTAGGTATCCACTTAAGAAAGCATGTACAAGAGCTGTGTGCTGAACGTTACAAAATGTGGATGAAATGAAAGAAGGCCTAAATAAATGGGAGGGAGGCATCCCATGTCCCTAGATTAGAAGACAAAACATAATAAAGATGTCAGTTTGGAGGCCCACCAGGTGGAGCACGGTTAGGTCAATCACTTCTGAAGGAGTAAGCCACATACTCCTGGGTTCCAGTCCTGGGTCCCAGGGGAAACAGCCAGTGTGAACAACTAAATAAAAATAAAGATGTTTCTTCTTTCTTGTCCACTCCTGCCTTTCCTTTAAAAAAAAAAAAAAAAATCAGCTGTCCCTCACATTGATCTCTAGGTTTAACACTATTCCTATTAAAAGTCTAACAAGTTTATTCTAAAATTTATATGGAAAGGGATAGGCTCTAAAATAGTTGAAATCATTTTGAAAATAAAAATGAAGTGGGAGGAATCACTTGAAATTAAAACTTACCACAGAGCTGCAGGATGAAGATTCATGGTATCGACAGAGACACACAATGGTCAGTGGAAACAGACCGGGAAACAGCCCCATGTAAATACGCTAAATCCATGTTTTCTGCAGATGCCAAAGCAATGGGGCCATCAGACAGCAAGAGGCAACAGCCCCTCAAGGGCAGCCTCACCCCTATATAGAACAGAGCTCAAATTGGAGCATGGACTTTCAGTGGAAAGCCATGAAACTTTTAGGGGAAAAAAAAGATGCAATCTTTCGAATCCATTACTAGGAAAAGAGTTGGACTTGACATCAAAAGCATGATCCATAAAAGGAAATAGGAACAAATTTTACGTTCAAGTTAAAAATGTTTACTCTGTGAAAGATCCTTGTAAGAGGATGAAAAACTAAGCTACGAAGTGCAAGAAAATCCTTGCAAACCATATAGACAACAAGCGACTAGTATCTGGAATATGTCAAGAAATGTATTAAAAAAAAGGAAAAAGAAAACCCAGAACTGGATTTTCCATGAAGAGACATTTCACTGGAAGAGAGAGAAGGATGGCAAATAAGCACAAGAAAAATAATAAATGGAGAAATGCAAGTTAAAACCACAAATGAACTTCCATTACACACTCACTAGAATGGCCAGAATGAAAATAGTGATAAAACCAAATGCTGCTGAGGATGCTGAGGAACAGAATCGCGTTTGCATTACCGGCCGGTGAGCCAGATTGTACCCTCACCGAAAAGCAAGTAGGCGTTTTCTTATGAAGCTAAACATGCAACTCTGTGATGCCTCAAGGACACACTGGAGTGTTTCTCAGGGACGTGACGCATGCGCAGGCACTCGAAGCAACCTTGTTTGTAACAGCCCAAGCTGGAAATAACAGACACCATTCAATGGGCGAATGCTTAACAAACATGGCGCATGCAGACCGTGAGTTTCACTCAGCAGTCATGAGGAGTGAACTGTGGATACACGCAGCCACTTGGGTGGATGTCCAAGGAATGATGCCAAATGAAAAAAAAAGTCAATTTCAAAGGTTCCAGACTGTCTGATTCCATTTACATAACATTCTTTAAAATTTTTTTTTATTTTTTAAAAATTATAGTAACTTATTCTCTACATTAAAATAAACCCATATGTATAGGTTCCACAAATATGCAGGCTGCCCCCCCTTCCTTAGATATTGTCAGCACACGCTGCCCTCCACCACATCACCAAGTGTTCTTCACCGTTGTCCAGTGGGCCCTGCCACCGCTTGCCCCCTCGCCCCCCATCCCGCTCCCTATTGGTGACCTCAGTTCTGCTGCCAGTGTTTCAGGGTTGGTTTTGTTTCATTTGTTCCTTTGGTTTGTCTGTTCACGGTCCACCTGTGAGTGAGGCCATCTGGTGTCTATTTTTTTTCTTTTCACTTATTCCACTTAGCATCATATCTCCTCTAGAGCCAAAACATGCTTGAAATGACCAAACTATAGAAACTGAGGACAAAATGGTGGATGGGCAGAGTCAGGGCTGGTGGGGGTGGGATGGACAGAAGTACTTGTGGTGATTAAATGAGGGCAACAGGAGGGACACCTATGACGAAACTGCCCCACACCTTGACTGCATCAAGGCTAGTATCTTGCTTGTGATGTCACACTATGCTTTCCCCCTCTGAGTCAAGCCAAGCCAACTTAACTGTGTGGAAGAAATGACAACTTGGGCTAATTCCTTTGAACATTTTTCTCGCGATGCCCTGCACCTGCTGTAAAGCAGGGTTTTCTGTGAGGGAGCCATCTGTGTTCACAGCCTCTCCTTGACCCCAACCAGGAGGCTGTGCCACACAAGTCACTGCTCACCTTCTCTCAACCCCTCCAGTCTCGTCCCATCCCTCTCGATTCGCCTGTCCTGGACATCTGCCCATGGATCGTGCAGTACGGGGCTGGTGGCTCTGGCTCCTGAGCTCAGATGGAATGTGTTCAGGGATCAGCCATGCTGCACTATGTTAGCACCTCATTCCATCGTTGAATAATCTGCCACTTCAACATTTTCAGCAGTACCCTGTGTGTGAGGGTTCCGATTTCTCCTGGACGGTAGTTTCCCAAGATGCTTCCATGGAGAAACCAGGTAAAGGGAACAAAGAACTTCTCCGTATTATTTCTTACCCGTCTATGTGAATCTACAATGATTGAAATAGAAAGACTTAATTAAAAAAGTATTAGTGGTATATAGTGGAAGTGTCAACCATCCTGTTTAAAGTCTCTGTTTCAATTTCTTGCAGTCATTTTAGCATAATTAACAAAAGAAATCCTGAGTTGGAGCCTACTGGGAGCGTTGTCCATGTCACCCGGAATCCCGAAGAGCTGCATGGGGAAGGCAGGCAGGGGTGGGCGGCAAATAGGAGCACTATCCTGGGGGGCTGTGAGCACCACAAACATCACCCCGTGACTGCAAGGGCCTGTACGCTTTGCCGTCGAGGTTGTAGAGAACAAATGGAGTCTCTCAGGTTCTCCCTCACCGGACAACGTACAGGAGTGACGCTGATAGACACGGGTGACAATTTGCTCAGGAAGCTAAATTTACTTCTTAGCATGACGCCTGGTGTTTTTTTCCTTGGAAAGGAGCATGGTCGGAGGACTCTCAAAAGGGGCAGATGCCATCATTCTCCACAGCCCAGCAGGTCAGCTCGGGAGCGTGAATGCGGGCTGGCCTGGTGGCACTGAAAGTGTGCAGACGGATGGATGAGGCAGCACACAAAATTAAAAGCTGATCGTCATCAGTTCCCTTTCATGGTGATTTACATGGTGATCAGCAGATTTACAAGCCAGACGTCATTTTTGCTGTTTCAGCAGGCAGGATAGAGGAGGGGAGAGCCCCGTGCTTTGACGCAGAGAGGGGCTTCTGCTTATACTCCCCCCCACCGCCCCCTGCCTCCACTCTCAGCTCTTGGCACATTGTGATGCAGCAAAAACATTCCCCAGGGAGGACCAAGTGACAGAGACCATGGAGGACCCCCGGGTTCTCTAGCTGGGCTTCCTGTACATGTCGGTATTTCTGTCTTCTGCCATCAGCCCCGGGTCGCTGGGCCCAGTGTCTTGGAGGGAGCAGAAGGCTCGGGGCTGACCTTTTTATTGGGAAACAGCCTGGAAAGCAGGGAGCTATTACAAGTGTGACTTTCAGGTAAGTGAAACGTGCTCAGTGACGAAGGCCTGTCTGACGTAAGCACGCCGGGTCCAGCAGGAGGCACAGCCCTTTGGATGACTGTCGGAAGGGACGTGTCAGATGCCTGGCAGAAAAGCTTTCCTTTGTGTACTGAGGTTAGATGTCGGTTCATGTGGCCTTGTCTTTTGTTTTCAATCTTAAATAGCGGCTGCAAGAAATAAATCAACCCCAAACCCTGGAGAAGGGGCTCTGGAATCCACTGGTCCATCAAGCACCTGCAGTCCTTTTTGAACTTGGGTTTGCAAAGTTGCAGAACAAGCAGCCAGAGCCGGGCAGAGGCCCTGTCACTGGGCTGGGAGCCCCGACTCTGTGCCCACCCTCCAAGCCTCAGCGGCAAGCTGGCGGCTCTCGGGAGCTCCAAGCTGGCTCCTGGACACCTGTCCAACGGCCACAGTCAGGCCTGCTCTCTACTTGTCATCTTAGGGTCCTTTAAGGCCGCCCCACTTTCTCTGCCTCCTGTAGCTCCCGGGCCAGGCGTCTGCAGGCTCACATGGGGGTTGCCGGTGCAGCTCCGGGGCCTCTGTCTCGCCCCTTCGCCACCCTGGAACCAGAGTGACCTTTTAAAACACAGACTTGTTCTTGCTCCCCCCATGCAGACCATTCCGTGGCTCTCAGGAACCGTTAGGAATTTCGTGCAGTCAGTCCTCTGCTCAGAGCGGAGCCTGGACCTTTAGTTTTCGCCCCTCCTCTGGCCTGCCCTGCCCTGCATGCGAGCCTGGAGGCGCTGCCCTGGAATGTGCTCTACGCCCCACTCTCAGGGTCTGGACAGCTCAGTCTTCACTGGACGCGTCCTTGATTCCTGCCTGCTCCTCTTAGCCCGCTCCTCCATTCCACCCTCCATTCCACACTGACACAGGGCTGGGACTCACTCTTCTCTCTTAGTCCTCAGTCCCATAAACTCGTGGAAGAGACAGCACTCCATCTGATCACCTTCAGATTGCCACACATGATATTCAAAAATCTGTGAGTGAAATGAGTTTTCCATTCTTAGGAAGCCCACGAACTATATGTGGACCAGTAGCTGATTTCTGGAGCATTGTGGGTTTAGAAAGTATTCATTCGCTCCGCTCAGGCTGGCCCTGGACTTCACCCCTATGTAGCAAAGACTACAGATAGCCACTTGCTCTGAATTTTGAAGGAAAAAGAAAGGGACGTGCTGAAAAATAGCAGCGGCTAACACCCAGATTTCCACAGATTCTCGGAGGGCTGGCGGCTGGCAGAGCATTCACTCTCCTGGTTTGGGCCCTGGCAGGTGCTTGAGGGAGCCACCACCCTACAATGTTCCTTTCTGCTAAGGGAGGACAATTGATTTTTTAAAGTCATGCAGAAATTTGGTAAAAAGCTCAAAAATAGAACATTTAGACCAGGAGCATTAATTCTTCTGATTGATTTTTTTTTAAAAGAGGAAGGCAAGAAGGAAGAGCGAGGAAAAGCATTTGTAGAATTGATTTGTTCATTTTGTTTGTTCCCCTGCCCCTGGTCTCGGGTGGAGAACCCAGGCCCTTAGGCTCTACGGGACTATGACTCCCCAACTGTCAGCTTAATGCTGAGCTGCCAGGGCACGCCTTTCTGACTGACTTTGAATCAGTATGTTTGGGAAAAAGGTTTTGTTTATGTTGATGCTTTTCCAAATAATCATTTCAGATGCTATAAAATAAGGTCAGTTCCTTTCTAACATTTATGATTTCCTTTAAGAGAATGATTTCCCCAGGATCTTTTCAGAGTGTGGCTACCTCTCTGCAGTTGGAGCTGGCAGGAAGCCTGTTTGAAAGGCTGTGTCATTAAGTAAGAGATGAAGAAAACAGATGACACCCAGAGTCCATTCTGCCTGAATTCTCTGTTAAATTATCTTCTGAAATGTAGGTAGTGTTAAGACGCTGAAGAGAGACAGTAAATATTTAATACCCGCTACGGGCCAGGAACCAGGGTAGTGTGTCGGTGAAATCTCTGGGACGATTAGAAGTTGGCACCAAAGAGTGGGGATCTCCACAGACATGAGGTGGTTTGTTACTCTGCAAACTCGGCTTCTGCGGGGCTTTCTCTCAGGGACTGAAATACGTCTTTCTCATGTCATTCACGAATAAGTCCCATTTTGATTGCATTTTTTTGTGAATTAAGCTATTTTATCATTGGCTTTGTGTTTAACATGACCTAACTGGAAGCAAATAAGCCCTGTTATATTGATAGCACTACCCAGTCATACTTAGAAAGTCAGTAAAGCTCACCGAGTTCCATTAACCTAATTCCTAACACGCTGAGCCATCCGCTTTGAAATGTGTTCTGTCCTTCTCAAAGCAACACAAAAAATGAGGCGAAGTCACAGCTCGTTGCTCTTCACTGTTCTCTGCTTTCTCCCACACGTGCTTATGCACCGGGCAGACCACGGTCTCCAGTCCTGTATGTCCTTTCATCTGTGGAGACCCATCCATGAACTGGTGAAAAGTTATAGAAACGATCTTTTTTTGTTTTGTTTTCCATAAAGTGATTAAAAGGAGCTTATAAGTCAGGTTGAAATGAAAGGGAACTAACAATGCATCTTCTACACACAAAAGTATTATTAGTTTCTATACTATATCTGTACATCTCTATGTGGATATATGTAAATATATAAATATGTATGTATATATATATGTAGATAATATGAAGACTACCTCAGTGTCATGTAGGTAACCAGGATGGATTAAAATGACCCAGGGACAAAAGCCAACTAAATACAGATGTAGAACTTCTAGACCTCAGAATGTAATTAACTCTTGTGTATTAGCCCTGCATCCTGACTGTGATAAATTTCCTCGTGAGCTCCAGTGGCTGCTGTAGGTTACTTGACATTTTCTACATAAGCAATCATGTCATCTAGTGCCTCTCAGTTTTTCACGTGGCAGGTTCCCGATATTGTGTAATTTACCTAATCTGAGGTGTTTAAGCACTCTAAGCATCCTGCTTCTTATCTAAATGCGCCATTGTATTCATGCTTGGATTTAGAAGCGATGGTATTTCTGACATTCTACATTACGTAATGTGCAATGTCTGTCCATTTTGAGATGTGCAATCGCGTTTATTGCAGATGGAATCCTATTTATGCACACATGTGCGCATGTGCACATGTAATGTCTGTGCACACATACACCCCTCCTCTAGACTCAGCAGCGCACCCCTTCTAGCACTGTGCCCCGGGTGCTGGCACATGCTGTAGGTTGCAGGGGTTCTGCTGGCAGCCTGCTTGACATCCACCCCTCTTCTTCTGGCCTTCGCCCCGGAGCAATCCTCCGCTTCTGTCACAGCATGCACACTTCCTCCCATGCATCACAACAGTCTCATCTTTTGCAAGCTATCCTGGACCAAAGGGAAGGACTCATCGCTGGAGAGCTGGTGCCTGCAGTCCCTGCCCCGCCTCTGTTCTTGTCACAGACAAGCACATGGTCTTAATCGCAGCCCAGGAGCAACCTGCAGATGGAGCAGTTCTGAGAAAAGAGTGGAGTCCTTGGTGACATCATGGGGCAGGCCTGTATCTCACCCGTGCCTGAGGCCTGTCCTACCTGTGACCCTGCAGATGACAATAGACGTCCTTATCCTTCCAGCCACGTTTGAGTGGGAGTTTTCTCTGCCCCTGCAGTCTCCCAACATCCAAAGTGATGTTTGGTTGTGATAGCAGACACAGTCGTGCTCTCAGAGGTGACATATGCTCTCATCAGGAGAAGGTGCTACTGGGATGGGGGAAACCACACTTCTGCATATAGAACACTGTTGCAGATCACCAAGTGTTTTAAATAACAAACAACAATAAAACTTCAGCAACTGCACGGAGTCTGCAGGTGCAAAGGAACCCTCTGGGAGGGAGGCTTCCTAGAGAGCTGGGGAGACAGCTGTGGCAGAGGGAGCCGGCAGGTCACAGGAGGCCGGCGGCCTTCTGCAGAGTACAGAGCTCATGTAGAAAAGTTTGGGAAGGCTGGCAGAGCACAGCGAAGCAAGCTGATCTCCTCTGCGGGCGTACAGGGAGGGAATGTCAATGTCCTCGAACTATTTCTGGCAGCACAGAGCAATTTGAATAACTGTGTCGAGTGGAAGGACTGGCGGTGGGAGAGCCAGGAGGCAGCAAGAATGTCTGAGCAGTTTGTACAAAGCCACTCAGAAGGGAGTGAGCCAGGCTGGGAAGTGGGGCAGAGGGAGATACCGTATTTATTCGATGTGAAGCTGCACTTTTCCCCTCCCATTTTTAATGCTTCCCAAACTGGGTGCAGCTTGCCTTCCAAGATAGCTAGTTTTTTCTGGAAAAGATGGTGGCTAAGGAAAACTCTTACAATTCTGTTAATTTTGTGGATCCCTTGTGTTAAGATATTTTAATGAGTGAATTCTTCATGCCTTGTTACTTCCCATGCTTTTTGAACTTTGTAAATAAATATTATTTTTTATTTTTTCCCAACAACCTCTTGAGAAATTGGGGCGTGACTTAGAATCGAGTACTTACAGTAGTTGGGGTTTGGTATTTCAGTGAATTAGGAAGCAAACTGAAAAGAGACAAAGGTGCAGGGGAAGCTGATCTCTGAGCTCAGAAGGAAGGGAAGCACTGGGATACATCTGTTTACTTTCAGATGTCAACTGTCTGTCCAAGAAGTGCCTTTTGGTTTGTCCCAGGAGCAGTGGTCAGCGGCGGCCCGCGGAGGAGCACGGGACTGCTGGGCAGCGTGCGGGCAGGGTGGGTCCTGAGTCCTCACTGCGCTCGCCTGAGCCCAGACCGCTGCTGTTCTAATGACTTTTGTTGGTTACATCCCTATACAACTGTTTATTCAAACTGACTTAAAAAAAACTAGTCTTTAAACAAAAATCCTGGTAAATCATAGGTTTGGATGTTCTAGATATATTTTCTTCTGACACATAAGAATATAACTTCCAAATGTTCATCCCTTAAAAAACAAACAAACAACAACAAAAAAAACCCACCGACATATATAGGCACAATAGAATACTCCACAGCCTGAAAAAAGATGAAATCCTGTCTCTTGTGACAACCTGGAGGGAACTAGAGGGGAGGATGTTCAGTGAGATAAGTGAGAAGGAGAAAAACAAATATCAGATAATGTCACTCCTGTGTGGAATATAAAGAAGCAAAACAAATGAACAGAAAAACTAAAACAAAAACCTCCCAGATACTGACAAGAGAGGAGAGGTTACCGCTGGGGACAGGTGGTGGGTCAATGGTCAGCCGTGGAGGCTGCTGGTGGCTATGCGTTGTCACGTATTTGATGACGTGCGAACCTGCACGTAGATTATTTTGTAAACCAGTGTTTCCTCAGTAAAACAACGCCATTTAAAAAACCGAAAGATCAGTTCGTCTTTCGCACCACAGGGTGCTCACCCTGCACTTTGGAAAAATGGTCTAGCAGGACAGGAGGCGCTGGCACGGAGGCCGGACCCCAGGGCAGGTCGCACAGGCAAGGGGAAGGGCTTTGGCTGAGGCCCCGGCCCTCCTACGGAAGCAGGGAGAGAAGGCAGCAGGATAAAAGAGGACAGATTTTGCACGTTACCAGAAACGGCCCCGAGCCCCAGAGCACCAGCACCTCGGCCTTCATTGTTCAACAAGAAATGCAAGTCTCAACCAGTTTTGATTTTTTTTTAAACTGTAAACTATGACCCAGTCAGGGGTCATGAAAGCAGTTTAATGGATCAGGATGAGCTTCGTGTAAAAAGAAATGGGATGGAGACATCAACTGTGGTGCGGATGCAGAGGGTAATTATAGTCTTAAGAAGCCCGTCTTCAGTATGTGAACGGGGATGTGAGTCTGTGAGCCAAGAGTCGTTCTCTTATTGTCATTTATGATCAGAGACTAGATAATAAAGATGCTGCGCACCTTCTGACGCCTTTTGGCTGAAAGATTTAGTCACACTTCTGGGACAGTAGTTACAGGAAAGGGCAAGTTTGTCATGAATCAAGTTTCCTTTCACCAGAGAGAAAATAGCCAGTTAAGTCTAGTTAGAAGAAGAATGACTCGCAAAATTCATTTTTAAGTTGCAAACGATACAGTGAAAAATTATATAGGTATATTCGTTATCTGGGAGGAAACACACACACACACACACACACACACACACACACTCAGGGGCGTTCAAAGAATAATGCCTACCTGACAGCTCTACTTTCTTTCCAAATACCAAAAATTTAAAGGAAAAACAGGAATGGCTTATTATTTTCCCATTAAGAAATGGGTGGTTAGGAAACCTTTCTCTCCAGGGAACCGTTTGCCTGTCAGCTTGGGACCAGAGCAGGTCAAAGTTATGGTCACCAACCCTATGAACTCAGCAGCTGCTGTCTCTGGCGTTTAGTATTCCTAACGATCTCTGATTACGGCAACACGCCCGACCCCAGGGGACCCCCTGTGGGCTACCCTAGTGTTTCTCAAAGTGTGGTCAGACTCCCGGGGGTCCCTGTAACTCAGGCAGAATCCAAGGTCAGAATGTTTCATGAGAACACTAAGGCTTTGCTTCCATCCACCATCGCTGTGCCCCATGAATGTCAATATGCTGGAAAGTTCCAGCACCTTAGTCACATCAAGGCAGTGGCAAACTACGCTAACCTTCCACTGGGAGGAAAAAGCCTGTTTGGATGAAATGTGTCCTTGATGTTGCAGTCCAATTCATTCATTTCATTAAATCTCAGCCCTTGGGCACATGTCATTTTAGTATTCTGAACGATGACATGAAAGTCCACACCAGGCACTTTGTCACATGCTGAAATGCTGCAGAGATCTGGTGGCATTCTTGAGGACAAGCACTGTGTGACTGCGGTGCCTTTTTGAAAGGAAACACTGAAAAACAGTAGTTATTCAGATGCGAGTATTTGCCATTTTCCCCCCAAAATGAATGACATGCATCTGTCACTTCAAGGACCACGACTAAGCCTATTTGTTGCCATTGATAACAGCTGAGTTTTCAAGGAAAAGTGAGAATTTGGAAACCTGCCACAATGATCCCGAGTGTCCCAGGGCTCCTCTGGGGTGATGGGCAGTGACAGTCATATTTATTACCTGAGAGTTTAGATACTGTATAATGAAATGTGCCAGCATTTGGAGGGCCCATGTAAGTCAGCGAAAGGATGTTTTTCCAGATGACCGATTACAGATGGCTGCAACGGCTGTTACAGAATCACGTGTGGGTTGACAGTCCCCTCAAAGTACCAGACAGATCTTTTAACAACCTTTTAATGACCTAGAATAGACGCTATTAACTGGAGTATGAAAAGTTCATCGATTGGTTTCAGGTCTCACACTGCGATGAATCTTCTAGAAACTATATATTACTTGTCAAGATAATCACACACAGTTTTCTAAAAAGTCCAAACACTCCTCCTTTTCCAACTGCATATTGTACGAACTGGATTTTCTGCCTAATAACACATGGTGACAGAGTGAACGCTGAGGCAGGTGTGAGACTCCCACTGTCTTTTTAACCTGGACACGGAGGAGATTTGCAATAAAGCGAAGCAATGCCAGTCTTTTCACTAAGTTTTCTGTCTGAGTAAAAAGATATAGATGGGAACACATAATGAGTATATCATTGATCCTTTTAGATAAATTAATACATGTTCACAAGTTCTGTTTTAGTTCCCGATCTGGTAAATATCAACAGACGGAACCTACATATGCCAAAGCCCTTTGGACCCCAGTAATCCTGGGCATAAAGAGGCCCCAAGACGAACCAGTGTGAGCAGCTGAGCGGAGCTGCAGAGGAGTGACTCAGGGACTGAGCAAAAGCAGAAAATGCCCCTTCCTGTCCTCTGCCCTTGGATGATGGCAGGGAAGCATTTCTTTCCATGCTGATTGAGGAACTCACTTTGATTATTAAAGAGAAAGTCTGAATCATCAGGGTATAGTTATAGTTCAAATTTTTATTACCTCTTACACACCAGGAGCTCCCTTCCCTTTCTCCCAGCCATCATTGCTCCTCTTTTCAATGCTAGAAATGACGATGAGGTTTGCTTGTTGAAAAAAAAATCAACTTTTTGCCCAAAGAATTTCAACACATATACTTGAAAGTGCAAGACATATTATTTCAGTGTTGATGAATGTAGCTTGAATCACCTTCAGTTCAAAAACAGGATAAAAGCTGTCCTTATAAAGTCAGGTTAGAGAACAGAATTTGGATCATTGAATTACTTCCAACCAATGACTACGACGATCCCGTATCACCTCAGTTAGCACCAGGAGTCCAATTAGGAAGATGCAATAGCGGTACTAACGGTGGTGGTTTGGAAATTCTGTTTTAATCTTATACAGCTCTTTTAGTTCATACTCTTCCCACTACAGTAGGAGTGAAATCCTCCATATACATAAATTTACACAAACATTTGACATCTATATGACTTTATACAGATTACATATCACATATTATATATGATATTACATATATTACATATGCATAATATATATTATTATATATTAGTCTGTGTTTATATGTACAGATATATTTATCTGTATTGATGACAGAAATCTGTCATATTCCTATTTCTAAGAGACTGACTCTATTTAAGTCAATAAATGCCCTTGTATCTGATACCATTTTACCTGTTTTAAAATTGCTGTTACTGCTTTGATATTTTCAACCATGAGGTTTTCAAAATGAGAAAACTGCTTTGTATTTTACAAGCACTGGGGTTTTCTTTGTCTGTTTTTGGACAAGCAAACTAATCACGTTGAAACAGTCACATTGTCCATCGCCGTAAATATTATAGTCATAAATAAATAGTCATAAATGCCCACTAGCACACAACAGATATGTCAGTGCCCTCCACTTAACTTTATCTGCGAAGAAAAATGTCAGCGTGGTGTTCAATGGTGACTGGATTCCGGAATCTTCCTGGCCCCCAGGCCTCCTTGCTAGCATTTCCCTCTCCTCAACTCGTTGTGAAACCACCGGTTCCCAGCTTATTTCTTGTCAATAGGAGTCCTTTCTGCTTCCTTCCTGTGCAGAAGCTGGAGGCTACGGTCAAAGTCACCCCTCCCCTAGCATTGTCCCCATCATCCAAAAAGAGTCATTACTTTCTGTTATGTCAATATTCCTGGCTTAACATTATCATGACTACACAAATATTATTCACACCCAAGCCAAACTGTAGACTGTACCATGATTACCTTTCCTTTTTGTGCAATTTTGCTTTTTGAGAGTTTAATTTTCTACATACCTAACACAAAATCCTCCCCTAATTTAGCCAAATCCAGAAATTCCCCCTCAGGAGGAGCGGAGACATCAGGTGACCTGTGAGTTTTAGTCTCTGTGGAGTCCCAGGTGCTGCAAAAAATCTGGACCTTCCCCCAACTCCTTCCCACAGCCTGTCACCCCCTCTGCTGAAAGACGTGCCTGACGCTCTGCTGGCTTCTGCTCTTCCCAAGTCTGAAGCCCCTCTGCCTACAGCCTTTTGAAGAAGTAAACTTCCTGCTCTCTGGAAGTGTTTTTTTTAAGGAACGGTGCAGGCAGGAATGAAGGCACTAGCAGGCAGGCAGACAGAGAGAGAAAGGAGTTAACAGCACCTAATTTATTTCATTTAGTTGTTCACACTGGTTGCTTCCCTGGACCTGGGACTCAAACCCCAGGGGTGTGTGACTGGTGTCCGTCAGATGGGATTGACCCAACCGCTGCTCCACCAGGGCAGGCCAAGCTTTTACGATCATTTCTTGATCTCTGCTTTGAAGTTTCAGGATGCTGTGTCTTGGGTAGGCCTTTGTTTTCCTTCCTGCTTGTTTGGGTTTGCTGGCGGCCGTGCTCTGATGCCCTTCATTCCTCCCGTGACTCTGTCGGCCTCTGACTCTCCTTGTCTCTGCTGTCCCTCGCTGGACTGATGCTCTCATGCCTTCCTTCCCTCCCTCCCTCCCTCCCTTCCTCCCTCGCTCTCTCTCCGCCTGCCTTTCTCTTTAAAAATCCATTTTTATCTTTGCATTTTGGATCTACTTTCTAGGAGATCTGCTGAACGATCTTGCAGTGCGTTTAGGTATGAATCCATATATGTGCTTGCATGATTTTTCGTTGCTAGAAATCCTGATTTTGAATACTCCTTTCTCCCTCTCCCTTTCCCATAGCTTTCTGCTCTGATTTCTGGCCCCGCTACCTTTGACTCAGTGTCTGTTTCTTGTTGGTGTCGGAGAGTTTCTTCAAATGCTCGGCTTTCTCTTATGCACACGTGGCAGGATATCCCCCGTGGGCGCCGCTGGTGGGCTCACTGTGTGAAGTAAAGGCATTCGATCCAAAGTCTAGTATCACAGGTCCTGTCGGAGAAACGCTCCGTCCTCTTCCCGGTGGGTGATCCTGGGACCAGCCCAGCGGCCAGCATCTTGGGAGCCAAGACACAGGGGCTTGGGAGACACACTGGTCTGTAAATAGGCTTTTAGTCCCAGTTTTCAGAACTCATGGGCCCAGGCAAGGATTCAGAAAACAAGCTTACCTTCTGGGGAGGCGAGGAGCTGGGATTTGTCTGAATCAGCATTCACAGGTGACACTTGCCTTCCCTGGCACTGGGCCTTCAAGCTCTAGTCCTGCCCTCATTTCAGGTAAAAGTGAGTTTTCCAAGAAGGGTAATAATTAAAAATAGAAGCATTCATCAAAAGAAGCCTTTAAACACTGCAATGAAATCTTTATGGTGGCAAAAGGAAGCCAATAAAAGCAAGTGGACAGGACAACAGAAGCCGCTGTACGTTTCACCCCAAAGTCCCATGAAGCTCTGGGCTGACTCCTCTGAAGTCCCGTTGACATCTTTCATGGCCTAGCTTTCACCCAGGCTTCGTCTTAATGTTCTCTTTCAAGGCTCCCAACAAAAATGCAACTTGAATATGGTTTTCTGGAGTATTGCCTTCCTGCAGTCACCCTACAGGGAGCTGAGAGTTCTGTCATTTTTTAACAAATGACATTTGTAGAAAGTTCCAGTATCCCCAACAACTCCCTCCCTAACCAGGGTCAGCTCCTCTGCAAAGAATTTCAGTGACTGCTATCAGGCTGCAAATGAGGACTCTAACAAAGGAGGTGACACAGTGTCATAAACCCAACCAGAACGAAGGACGCGCAGTAGGTATTATTTAAAAGCAGAGTTGTTACCTAGAATTGAAAGAAAAGGAATACACGTCTGGGGTGGAGGGGGATGGGACAGTTTGCTGCGCCGCTAACTGGGCGCTGGGTCTGGGCACTGGGTCTGGGATACAAGGTCCGGGTGTGGGTCTGGGATGAAGGTCCAGGATGCAGGGTCTGGGCTGGCATGTGTCAATTGTCTTCTCTTTCGTGGTTTCCTGACCTTGAGCGGAAGGTGACTAGACTGCACTGGAGAGAAGGACATCATGGGGTTCAAAGACCAAGCGGGGTGAGAATCATAACGGTGTCCATCGGTCGCTCCATTCTGAGCTAAGATTTTGAAGATCACTTTGTGGCGAGGACCCCGCTCGTGTGAAGAATCTGTGACGAGGGCGGTCGGTGAGGCCGACGACCCCCACAACTCACGGCCTCCGCCCTCAAGGGTCCTGGTTTGACTCCGCCACATTCTGGCTGTGTGTCCAGCAAATCCGACCCCGAGCCTCGTGCCACTGTGTGCCTGTGCCTGTGCAGTCCTCTGCCCGCTGGGTGATGACACCTGAGAGCTGCCCTGAGATCGGGGCGCTGCCTGGTGAAGAGCAAGGAGCGTGGGTGGTAAAGGCAGGGCACCCTGGGCGCCACGGCTGTGGGTTGTGAAGTCCAAGCTGATGACTCGCCTTGATTTCTTCCTCCTTCCCTCCCTCCCTCCCTCCCTCCCTCCCTTCCTCCCTCCTTCCTTCTTTGTTTTTTAAGGAACGGTGCAGGGCGAATGAAAGCATATTAAGCAGGCAGGCAGGAAGAGATGAGGAGGAAGCATCTTTATTTTTACTTCGTTGTTCATGCTGGTTGTTTCCCCTGGATCTGGGACTCGAACCCAGGGGCATGAATAACCTGTTCCTTCACACGCGACTAATGTAACTGCTGCTCCACAGGGTGCTGCTAACCCCTGATTTTTCACCGGTAAAATGGAGGTGGTAATAATCCCTCCTTTACAGGGCTGGATGTGGCTTGGATGGACCCCAGGTCCATCACAGGTCACCCAGTGGCTTTGATTAAGTCCTGAATTTCTGCACAGCAGGCAGGAGAGCATGGGAAGTAAAAAAACCTACGATTTTCTGTAATGTAAATTATATGCACTATATACTTGCTTTTATTCATAAAGGGAGAATAAGAAACTATATTATAGTCCAAGAACTGTGCATCGGTGCATCCTGGTGGAGTAGTGGTTTGCTCAACCAACTGCCTCCAGTTGAAAGACAGTCCACATATTTCCCAAAAGTGTGTGTCCTGGGCCAGGGAGAATAACCAGGAGGTACAACTAAGTGAAAATAAGTAGTGCTTCTTCCTCCTCTCTCTGTCTACTGCCTACTTGCCTTCACTCCTGCTGCGCCTTTCCTTAATAATAATAATAAAAAAAAAGAACTGTGGGTCAATTTGCCCCACAGATCCCAAAACACTATTCTTCTTCCATGTATTCTCCAGATCCACTGAGGATATTTTAAGATCCAAAGTAACATTTTCATTAAGTAATCTGCTACCACCTGTGCCTGCTGTTATTTAGTATCAGGCTGAGAACACACAGAAACTATAAAATGTAACTATCCCAAACGCAGTCGTGAGCGTCGTGTTCTAAGCTGAGTTTAACCTACAGCTCGTATCACGAAGCACCTAACGACACGGTTGTGTCTGGTGTAGACGAGTAAGGAACCAGTTCATATAGTTTCAACTGCTACCCGTCTGTGTTAAAGGAACAAGCTAGGAAGAAGATGCAGACTCTCCCGATATCAGCTGATGCCGCTCTAAGTCAGCTCTGCATTTAATTCAGTAAGACTGGAGGAGAAGAGAATGACAAAGAACTGACAGTCACAGAATTTCTGCGGCCACGCTGAGCTGCACGAAGGTCCTTGAGTTTCTAAGCAGCGAAGGCATTTTGGCGACTGAGCACCAGCCATGACCCAAGTGAATGCATTGCAGTGCTGTCTGAAAGGAAATAAAAGTTGACCTTCATCTGTGCACGCAACTATCCCACAAGACACACGTGTGAATACAACTCCATTTTATCACAGTTGGTCTTGGTGGTTTCTTGAAAAAGAGCCTTTCTACCTATCATTTTGCACTGAAGGGTTCTTCTTGTATTTACATTTGTGTTGGTTTTATCCAGGTAATACAGTCTGTGCTCTCCCGATGTTTCCTCCGTCCATTTCTGAGAAAAATGAGAATGTTGCTTTGCTCAGCAGAGCCTGGTCTGTAGACGCCCTTCCATTAAAGTCAGGTCCATGAGTTCGTGCTGATCAACTTTACGCCCTGGACTCCAGGCTCTCGGATTCTGCAGTGATGTCACCACCTCACACAAGGCCACGGACAAGAGCTCACGTCCTTTGCTCGGCTTTCCATTCCCATCACACAAGTACTCAACCTCGGGGGTCCCGGCCGCCATGCAGTGGCAAGTCCACAGCTCATGCCGAGTGGGGAGAGAATGTTTCCATAACTGTCCTGGGTAAGACTTGAGTAAGCGGGCAGGCCGAGGGAGACCCCAGCCCCTCGGCAGCACGTGTGTGAGAGCACACAGATTAGACTCTGGAGCCCCGAGACCCAGTCGCTACTTTTTTTTTTTTTTTTCTGAAAGGAAGGAAGGAAGGGAGAGGAAGAAGCATCCTTACTTAGTTATTTCATTTTTAAAGGGAAGGTACAGGCAGGAATGAAGGCAAGTAGGCAGCAGGAGAGAGGGAGGAAGTGCTTTATATTTATTTAATTGTTCACATTGGTTGTTTCCATCAGCCTTGGGTCCTGAACCCTGGACCTTGGGAAGTATGTGGGGCTGCTCCCAGGTGTAGTAGGCCAGCAGGCCACCAGGGCGCACCCAAAGTATCTCTTTTTGTTTATTTTGTGTTTCATTCTAGTCCCCGGTGGTGATCCCAGGTCCTTGGGCTTTACACGGTCTGCATGCCAGTCCCTCAGCTGCCTGAGTCACCAGGGCGCACCCTCATGTCTTGATTTTGAAGACAATTTATTTGGTTATTTAGTATGTAGCATCATATTAGCCTCTAGCGGAGCATAACAGGAAAAATTCTGAATGAACTAAGTGTGTATTTCTCACTAGCCACATTCGAACACATCAAACGTGGCTAGAAGAAAATTATTTCTGCAATGTTATTTACTTATTTATTTAGAGAAAGGAAACAGGTGGGAAAGCAGGCAGGCAGGCAGAAGAGAGAAGAGGGAGATGCATTTATATTTATTTAGTTGTTCATTCTAGTTGTTCACCTAATCCCGGGATATGAACCCAGGTGGACGACGTCAGAACTGCAGACCTAACATCCGAGTCACCAGGGTGCCCCTGCAGTTCCTTTTTACATCTGGACAGGAATGGGCCATACTGATGTTGGATCGCAAGCCTAGGATCATTAAGTATGGGACTGGAATGCAAACACTGGCAATAGCGACCTCCCAATCTAATATATGTATTTATATGTGCCAGACAGAGTAACCATAAAGGCCCAAATTCAGTGGGTGGATGCTAAGAAGGGAAAAGCCTATTCCTGTCCTGACCACCTGCCTCTTCTGAGTCTAGGACAGGTCAGCAGCTTTATGGCCTCCAGATACTGAAGTCTCGTACACTAATTTCTTAAAATAATTTGATTGCTAGTGAGTAAAATTGTGCTATCTTTTTTTTTTTTTTTTTTTGTATTGAAATAGCAATAGAATCTCCATCGCAGGGCTTCCCACACTCTCCCGGCTCTAATACTTGTCATTGACATGTTGGACTCCGTGGCTGCTTGTCATGTGACCAGCGCAGAGAACTAGGTAATGTCATAGGACCATCTAACTTGATGAAAATGAGGCTTCAGGAAATGACATTCCAGTCTACATAAATAGAGGTTACTAGACGGGAAGGTGATATGTGTATCAGGAAAAAGGGGTTCACTATACGGGGAAGAATAGGATCCAGTCTTGGTGGTTGAATTAACGTGTTACAGACAGATGTTGACTGAGCCTGACACTCACCTCACACCTCTGTAATGTCACACTGCCACGTCCCTTCAATAAAATTTAACAAAATTCTCCTAACAACTAAATTACATATTGAAGACAGGGACCTGTTTATAATATAATAAGTGAAAAGCTAAGTTGCCCAGTGGTCAAGCTCTTGGTCTGCATTTATTAATGTTTATTCCTGTAGCTCCATATACAGGAACAGCAAAAGGTAAACACAGAACGTGACACCACATTTAACTGTCTTGAATACTTTCTTTAGACTTTTATTTTAATAATCTGTGGAATGCTCGCTTTAAAAAATATTTCAGTTGTGGTAAAATATGCACGACAGAAAATTGACCACGCAATTACTTTTAAGTGGTACTTCAGCAGTGTTAAGTACTTCCACATGGCTCTGAGACCAATCTCCCAGATTTTTCCATGTTCGAGGAAGGCTATTTTTAAAAGAGGTAATCAAAGACTTCTCCAGAAAGATCTAATTTTAAAAATTAAATGCCAAGAAAGCAAATGGAATGGCTTAATCAGACTAAACCAAGAGAGCAGAACGGCCTTACCAATTTGCCAATGAACAGATTCTAAGCAAGAGGCTTTTCATTTGCTTTTGCAACAGCGTGCAGACAGGAAACCATGCGAGAGGCCATGTTCCACTTCCCACAGTTCCTTGGGGGGCTTCTATTGATCCATCTGCTCGTTTCCCTGTTCTGAGTAAAACATGCCTCCTCTCAGTCATGCTGGGGGGTGGGCAGGATGCAGGATGTCACTCTCACTAGGGACTGTAAATTATGAATCTTCTGCGTTTCATGCAAAACCTCAAGAATAGTGGACAACGCCACGAAACAGGTCACCCTGCTGGAGAACGTGAGCGGTCACTCATTAACAGGCTCTGCAGCCATTCTCTGGCCCACGGAGGCTAGTTCTAAACTTTTCCACCCCTCCAGCAGCTCATGTCTCCTGAGTCATTAAGGGAGCTCAGTACCTGCTGGTGTGTGAGGCTCTGTCGCTCTCGTCCCACTGACACTTCACTAGCTGGAGTTACTGCTTTTCTAAGTACTGTGAGGTAGGGGACAATCCTGGTCCTGAGCCACAGGAATTCCCATCTAAATGCAAATCAAGACAAGCCCATCTAGAAGGCAGGAGTCGGTACACTGATTTTTCCACCAGTTAAGGTCCAGCCCCCAGCCTGCACTTTCATACACCTGTGCTGGGCAAGACATGTCCCTTATTAGAGAGTTAAACTGTGTTCTCCCTGGTGCCAGCAGGCACACAGGGTAAGGTGTTTGGTCTTGATTTCTTTGACTTTGTCCTGGTAAATAACATAAACAAAGAACTATTTTTCTAACTTCTGCTTCTCTGCTCCAGACCACATCTGCAGGCAGGCCCCTGAGGTCTCTATTTCATTTGATTCCAAAGAATCAAAGCAGGTGTACCCCATTTCCAGACCTACTTGTCCTTCCTGACTCAGGCACACTGCTGCCCAGCCTTTCATGCCAGAAGCTGGAGTCGCCCCAGCCACACATCTGGGCACGCTCATGCCCCACCTGTCTCCCCTGGCATATACTCCAGTAATCATCCCTTCCTCCTAGTCCCCTGTCCAGCGCCTCTGTGCTGTCCCACTGGCCATGACAGTACCTACTCATTGACTTGCCACCTCTCTCCTAGGGAGCCCAGCCTCCTGGCTGTCAGTGGAAAAACCCTTCCATGACATGTGAGTCCCAATAGCTCACTCCTCTGATAACCATGGACAGGCAGGTGGAAGCCGCTCCGGCGCCTGTGTGCTGATGTCACACGGCACCTTTCCTTACTCAAAGTGATGAGGGGAGAACAGGGGCCGTTGGACCTGAAGTAGTATATTGGCTCCAAATGTCCTCAAACCAGTTCCAAGGCTGATTGTCTCATTTCACAACACTCTGGGGGCGAGGGACACGGAAATCCTCCAGTCCTAACTTGTCAGGACTATCAGCCATTTGTCATTTTCTAGCCAGCCTGCTCCCCGGGCCTCCCGGGGGCAGCAGCGATGACGGAATGCACTGTCTGTCCCCAAGGGAACTTGCTCAGGGTGTTGGGGATGGCTCTCCTAACTCTTGCCTTTCGGCTGCTCTGCACGGATGCCCTACGAGTTGTTGGCTGGCAGACTTGGGGAGCCCTGCGCAGACAGTCAGGGGCTGGCACTTTTTTCTGGAAAAAGGCCAGATGGACAATAGTTCAGGTTTTGCAGGCCATCCGGCTCGGTCGCAAGGAGTCCCCTGGCGGTTGTGGCAGACGTGCACCTTGGACGGCGCAAAATGAGAGGAGGCGGCTGTGTGTCAATCAACCTGCAGTGCAGGGAGCAGCCCGGCTCAGAAGCAGGTGCAGGGATGCAGAGTCGGCGACTCGTGGAGGCGTTGCTTTGAGTTTCAACAAATGCAAACGCGGTGCGTGGAGTTTCACCGCAGTGAAACTACTGGCTTTTCCTCAAAAAGTCTTAAAATCACACGCACATGCACACGCACGCATGCAGGCAGAGCATCCTGGGCTTCTCTAGAGACGGTATGAAACCAGGCCCAGGCACACCCCGCGGCGGAGGCGGCTGAGACGGCCGGGCTGTGGACGCGTGAAGCCAAAGGACCCAGGTTCAAGACGGGGTGGAGCGGGGAAACCAAACAACAAATAAGTAAAAGTGCTTCTTCCTCATCTTCCTTCCTCCCTCCCGCCAGCCTTCCTTCTTCTCTTCAAAAACAAACAAGACCCACAGGTCAAGAACATGGATTCTGGTGCCCACCTGCCTTGGGTTCATCAGTATGAGACACCGAGTAACGTGTAATTTCCCCTTATGAGGCAGACATTTCCCGGTCCAGCAGGGGCCTGGGCAGAGGGCAGTCACGGGTTTGGAGCTGGAGCTCCTTTCGTCTGTGCACTCCCAGCAGTGACAAGGTGACAAACTCCAGTCAACGCCCACCCAAGTCTCTCCCAGGACTGCTCCCCCAGGCGGGAAAGTTCAAGATGAACCTGAGATGATTAAGGGAGGCGGATTTGGTGGTGAGACAGTGTGGCTCTATCAACCAGGATGGCAAAAGAACCCACTGCTGGATATTTATTTTTTTGCCCCTCATCTGTCCCCCTGTGATCACAAGTCCACGACCTTGGGACCTGGCCCATCGGTTGATTTGTGACCCCGGGGTGAAGAAGTGCAAGGTGCTCCCAAGTCTCGATACTGCAGGGCCTTACCTCTCATTGGGACACTCTGAGAGCAAAGGTGGTCTCAACATCTCTGCGAGCTCAGAGTCGGTACTGTGCCAGGCAAATGACAGGTCTAAAGAAACGACCCTCGAATGAAAGAGTTCCCTCCTGGGTCTCTGGGGAGGTGACAGAGGCAGACCATTGGTCAATTAAATAAAATATCGGCACACCCTGGTAGTATAGTAGTTTGGTCCACCGCCTCTGGCTGGCACAGTCCAAAGACCCAGGTTTGCATCTGAGGGCTGGGGGACCACCACAATGAACAACTGAGCAAAATAAATAAAATGCTTCTTCCTCCTCTCTCTTCCTGTTGCCTGCTCACCTTCATTCCTGCCTGCACCTTTCTTTTAGAGAAAAAAGAAAAATCAATGTAAAAAGATGCAACAGCCTTTCCTCGGGGCTCGCTACAGAATAAATAAGAGCCCCGAAGACCCCGGGCCACTGCTCAGAAAGTCGGCCAAGCTCCCAGACACTTACTTCTCTCCTGTTGGGGTTCTGCCCTCTGTGTGCCCATGGAGTCGTGATTCCCCAAGTGCAGGAACACAGGGAGAATGCCAATTAGAGTGACTTTTTTTTGACAGCTTGGCACAAAGCTATTCTCTGCCTGTTTCTTCACACAGGCAGCACTCAGCCCCACTCCAGCTCACACGATAACCAACCCATCACCAGTCTGTCAGCTCTCTCAACTCCTCCTCCTTGACCCTCTGTGAATTGTTTCCTCAACTATTTTTAAAATATCTAGTCTATTGTGAGTAACAGACAAGGGGGCTGTGAGTTTGCCATTTCTGGGCAGAGAATCTTAACAGAACTTATGAGGTTGTAACTTAATATTTAAAATGGCATCCCAGAATATAAAAGCAAAGTCATGCATATTAAAAAAATCTTTAACTCCCTTATTTTGAGTGATTTGGAATATTTTAGATTTTTTTTTTTTTACAGTGCTTTTCTACCTCTTAAAAAAAGGGGGCGGAAGTATTGCAATTAACATTCTTGAAAGGCGGGCTAGTGATTTCCATCCACATATTCTAGTAGGAAAACCAGAGGTCTTAGAGATTGATTCAATGATGAGAGCATTTTTTTTTTTTTTCTGAAGAGCTCACAGAGCCTGCTTTTATAACCTCTTGCTTATTTCATTAAGCCACCTCCGCACATACATGGTGAAACAAATGCTTGTTACCTACTGACATGCAACAAATCACCCTCAACTCAGTGGTTCAAGACAGTAATTACTGTCTGTCACAGACTGATGCGCTTTCCTCCCAGATTGAAATGTTGAAGTCCAGCCCCAGTGTGACCGTATTTGGAGATGGGGCCTTGAAAGGAGCAACTAAGGTTACATGAGCTCACATGGGTGTGAACCCTAATCAATGGGACTGGTGTACTTACACGAAGAGGACACGGGGATGGGGATGCGCATGTACCGAGGAAAGGCCAGGTGAGGACACAGGAGAAGGTAGCCAGCTGCAAGCCCAGGAGAGGCCTCAGGAGAAGTGCACCCAGCCAACACCTGGTCTGGAACTTGCAGTCTCCAGGACCATGAGCAATAAATTCTGTTGTTTAGTCGCCCTGCCTGCGGTATTTTGTCATGGCAGCCCTCCCAAATAATACACTGTCTTACAGCTGCAGGTCAGGGATTCGTAAGCAGTCCAGCTGGGCAGTCTGGGCACAGGGCCTCTCATCAGGTCAGAGGCAGTATCAGGGAGGGCTGCAGGCTCATCTGAAAGTTGACGGGCCAGATGATCTATGACTCTGGTGGCTCCCTCCTGTGGCTGGCAAGTTGTTTGGGGGTCCTCTCTCCTCTCTTCTTAGACCTAATGGAATCGTTTTCATTCAGCACCATCCAATCATCCTGAATCCTTTCCTTCAGTGTACTTACACATTAATATAAGAAGATACACAATTCCACATGTTGGAATTTTGGTATCATAAATTTGAGAAATGGAGAATTACTATATTAGAGGTTATGATGAGCTACTCAGATCCTCTAAGGGGAATGAAGGATTTCCCCCAACTTTTGGGAATCTACCAACTGATGACCCTCTATTACTAGCCAGGTTGTCCTTGACTGAAAACAGTTGCATTGCCCAAGGTCAGCCCCCTTCCCAGGACAGCGGGCACCCAGAGACTGGCTGATGTGAGGGGGAAAGACTGGCTCCTTTGCCCAACTTGGGACGACTCTGAGGGGCCGCCCCAGCTTCAGCATTCCCTGGGAGTCTGCAGAGGCCTTTGTCGGGACTGAAATGCGTCACAACTTCTCCTTCTACCCAGCCCACACCACTCCGTTCTCCTAAAGGCGCTGGCCTGTGAGCACTCCTTAATGAACAGGCTCCACCCTGATTTCTGCCCTAGCATCTGTTCTCAAAGAACACACGCTGCAGAAGTCTCCTTCACAGGAAGATTACTCTCTCGAGAGATTCAGCTATCTAAATGAGATGCTTTGCCATTACAGCCAGTTATCCCACTCTGGGATTTAGCCTAAAATCACAACATTAATTCTCAGAGATATATGCACCCTCCCGACCTGTGCTCACTGATGCATTACTTATAGCAGCAAAGAGCTAGAAACAACCAAGAGCCCATCTACAGGTGAATGGATAAAGAAGATGTGGTCTATATACACAATGGAATACTATGCAGCTATCAAAAAGAAAAGATGAACTCTTGCCATTTGCAATAAAATGGAAGGACTTAAAGGGAATTTTGCACAGTGAGATGAGCCAGAATGAGCTTTCTTTCATATGTGGTATATAGAGAAACCACACAAACAAATGAGTTAAATCACACAAAAATAGACTTTTAGTCTATAAAATCCAATTAGTGGTTGGAAGGGAGGAAAGGGGAGGCAGGCGGGCAATTTAGGCGGAAGGGGTCAATTATATGGAGAAGGAAGAAATGGAATGTTGGCAAACCCAGTGTATTATATACAGATGTTGATTTGCAATGATCAAACCTCACACCTCTACAATGTTATGATACAATGTCCCTGCAGGAACGGTAATTTAGAAGGTTAGACTCCAACTACAGGTAAATGAACCTCTTGACTCTAGCATGTTGTATGTTCCACTGAGGACCCAGCTGCTGAAATCAAACGATGAATGTGGCAGATCGCAAGACTGTCTGCAGCTTCCCTCTTCCTGCGCCCGCGCCGGTGCAGTCTTCTGTCACTCTCCTCCCATTCTGCTGGCCAGAGCACGTTCAAAGGCCAAGCCAGGTTCCAGGGCGCAGAAACAGATCCCGCCCCGGCAGCAGTGGGCCTGTCCTGAGCCTCAAGTGGCCTCGTCACTGCATGCGCACAAGCCCAGGCTAGCCTGCCAGAGGGGAGGCCACGTGGAACAGAAACAAGAGCTCTGGCTGAGGCCACTCTGGTCAAGTCAGCTCCCAGTGGGCCAGCAGGGGACCCCAGGTATGCAAACACAGCCCAGACCAGAAGAATGGCTGCTGAACTGCAGGCTAGAAAAACAGTGGCTGATGGAGTTTGCGGGAGGTTTGTCACGCAGCAGTAGAGAAACAACACAGCACCTGCGCCTGCCGGAGACGGGACTCTACGGGGGACAGAAGAGTGGAGGCTCCAGACTCCAGCAGACACTCTAGGCTCCCGGTCAGTCCTTGGCTCTGGGACACCAAGCTGCTACAGGAATTACTACTAGTGACTCAAACTTGGAGCTTCCTACAGGATTGTCCTTGGACAAATGAGCCAGCCCAGCACTTCCCCGACCCCAGGGCATCCACGGCCAATGGCTGCCTGGTGGAGAGTGCGGAAGTCTCTTCGCCTCCAGGACGGACAAACTCCAGGTTGGTTTTCACCCCAGGGCTCTCCTGAGGCTAGAACTCATCCAGAGCCACCTCCTGGCATGGCCTCTGCCTTGTCTCACCTGGCTGTCTAGAGCACACCCAATGCATGTGGCCTCCCCGTCCTCCTTCCCCTCCCCGCTGCCCCCCCCACCCCTGTCCTCTCGGCTTCTAGGAGCTCTGACCTGAGCCACAGGCCAGGAGTGACATCCTGAAAGAAAAGGAGCGAGAGGGTGGGAGGACCACTGTGGAAAGGGACTTGGAGAAGACGGTCCATTCCGGTCCCACTGCTGTGGAGATGACTAGAGCGGTCTCTGCCCTGCTGTCTGGTCCTCCCGTCTAGTAAGGTCACGGTTCCAGTCCACTCCCATTTACCCGAGGAGATGTCACCTCCGTGCTCCCCTCGGGGAGAGCCATGCACACCAGAGAGCTCCACTTCTTTAGAAACTTCTTAATCACTCAGCCCTCACTGAATGGCTTCTGTTCTCCACAGAAGTGCCCCTGGCAGGGTCCTCAACGGCCTCTGCCCGGGACCATGCCCTCCAATGAAACACACTCCTCTGCTTCTGCGACGCGACACCGTCTGCCTGCTTTTCCGCCGACTCTCCAGGCAACTGAGTCTGATGATTTTCAAATGGTAATTTCTAGCTGCAGGCTCCTGTACCCAATCACCTCTTCCGCCACACGTGAACGTCTCGTGCCGCTGCCACTCACACACAGGCGTGTGCAGCTACACACGGACCCCACACCCGCACGCACACACACTCATGCACATGCTCACACACTCACACCCATGCTCATGCGCACACACGCACCTTCACACATGCTCACATGCATGCACACCCACCACCACACATACACCTGCACAGAACACTCACACTTACACGCGGATGCGCACACATGCGCACACGCGCAGCCCCTCTTCCTCCGCTCTTCCCCATCCCTACGAATGCAACCACCATGCATCTAGTTTTCCAAGGCAACACTTTTGGAGTCAGCCTTGGTTCCTCTCTCTGTCCCCTTTAACTAATCAGCACATTCCAACTTCCATTCCGTTCTGCCTCTGAAGTAGTGCTTCCCGTTTGAACCCTCCTTCTTTCTACTCTCAGCTGCCGCCAGGTCATCTCACACCTTGTCCCCTCTGAGTGCCCAGTCTTCCCAGTCCCGTCTGCTTCACACACCGGAGGGCCCCCGCTTTGCCCCGCAAAGCTGCTGCCAACAGGGGCCACTTCCTCTGGGAGGTCCCCTCCCCTCTCCCCATGAGAAAAGTTTCTATCAAGCTCTAGTGCCCCTCACACACAAACAACTTCCTTTGCTCAAGGAGAAGCACCGATCAAAGCCCTCCACCCGCCACGTGCTGTTAATCACGCAGCGGCAAGAACAGACACTGTCCCTGCGCAGGAGAAGGGCTCACATGAAGTTCATCACCCATCACCATGCCAAGAAGCTTCTGGCAGACAGGGGATGCTCAGGAAGTGTTTGCCAAAGAAAATGATGGTCGAATGAGTGCTGTTTGCTAAAGGCTAATTCAGTATCCTCACCCCCTTTTCAATCTTACAATAAAATCCATGGGAACAAATTTTACAAAAATTCTCATCATGCTCAGAGCTCAGAGAAGTGTCTTTCTGGCGCTCCCCTGTGGCTCAGGCGGCGAAGGCGCAGGCCATGTAAAGCTTGTAGACCCAGGTTTGAGACTCAGGGCTGGGGGTTAAAGAAGAAAAAGTGTCTTACTATTGCAAAAGGCAGAGATTAATTATTCCTAAATATTTCCAGGCTGAGAGAAGCCTTTAGCAACTTGCATTCCTCCATGAGGATTCTGCTGGTAGCCAACTCCACGTCCCTCTGCTCACATGGCAGCCCTAGACTGTGGCCAGACCCCTGGGTCCAGCTCAACCCCCGGAGCTTGGGTGATGCCACCTCTCACTGTCCCTCCAGCTCTGCAGGAATGGGGACAGTGGGCCCTTCTGTGATAATCTTTGGATGGCCTCACCATCTCCTTTTTGGATATTTTTTTCCAGTAGCTCTAGAAACAAGTCATTTTATTAAATGCCCAAGAAAATGTCTAGCTCTTTCCTCATTCACACCTTTGGGGCCAAGGACAGGATGCCGGGGTACGGTAAGGCACCATGCTGATTATTTTGAACTGGAAGAAATTAGGAAATAGAAGATCCAAGAAGGATGTGTTTGCCTGATTATCTCTTTCCCTAAATCCAGAGGAGAGTCTTCTCTGTGGTGGTCGGGAGGAAGGGACAGCCTGTCCCCGCCGACTAGGTGGGAAGCTCTGTTTTCCATGCCTACATAGATGAGGCCTGCAGAATTTCTTGTTCTTTAAATTGCGAGGTTCTTTGTTCCATTTTTCCTAGTGCATTATCCCCTTTCTAGAGATCGCATAACCTCACTGAACAAGGAGGTGGGGGGTCCACTATTCCTGTACGGGCTTCGCGTACAGGTGATGACACACTGTCGTTTCTCCTGCTCATCTTTCTTGCACCGCTTTAATTATTCTCCAGCTGTACAGACTGAGAAGGTGTTGGTGGGAGTTAATCCTCCTTCCTCCCTCTGGATCCACAGGTTGGAAAACAACCAAACTGACATCAGAGAGAAGGACGAGAGAAAAGACAAACTTTAATTGTGTGTGTCACGAAAGATGAACCCACTGCAGGGGCTGGGACAGATCCCAAGTCTCTGGGCACTGATCTCTGGTAGATGTCCCTTCTGACACAAAGACTGTCTCTGGACAATGTCTTCCTAGGATGGGGACGTGGTGTGGGGGTGGGGGTGGGGGGATAGTCCCATAGTCAAAGGAGAAGCTGCAGTTCCCCTCATCCTATCAGCTGCCCTTCCCTTCATCAAAGAGGCCATCACCACTCCCTGGGTCTCCACCCTCCCCCAATGCTCTTTGTCCCCGAGCCCTGAGAAGAATGGAGAAAGGAAGAACATTCATCTTTACTTTCAGAGAGAAGATGAGTCATCTCTCTGTGTCCTGTGAAGACACCCTGGCCTCAGCACAGGTCAGAAGTCTCTGGGCTGTCCCAGCTATCTCATAATTCACTGCTATGTTAACTCTGCAAACATATGCTATTAAACTTGGCCTTCTGTCTTACTAATCCTGCCTAGTGCCAATTTGTTTGCTTGTCCAGCCTGTGAAGAACCTCAGAGAAATGGGGGAAGTTTTGACCCCCACATCACCTTCTCTGGCCCCTCGAGTGAGGTCAGATAGCCCAAAAGAAGCAGCGCGTCTAGGAAGGGAAAACAGAACAAAGACACAGGCATTTGCAGCATCCATCATCCTCTGCATCAAAAGCAGACTTTGCAAGGCCCAGCCTGGGATGATAAGGCTGTCTCCCACCTCCCGAATCACCAGAGATCTTCTGTATTTCACAGAGATAATTAGGAAAGACATCATTCTTGCATCTTCTGTCTCTTAACTTCTCTTAATTCCAAATTATCAGTATGTCACTTCAGTCCATGCTGAGCAATCTATGTGAGGTCCCAAAAATGGGAAGTGGAAGATCACCTTCCTCCCCAACAATCCAGCCATGGATGTCCTTCCTAGACCCATGCTGGACCCCGCTTCTGCTTCCCAGGGGTCTTCCTGTCCCGGGTCTCTCTCCTATGGCCGGGGCTGTCAGGCTTCCACCCAGTCCAAGACGAGCCCCGCAACAGGTGCCTCTTCCACTTCAAAGTTACACATCCCTCTCATTCCCATCCCCAAATCTTGGCTAATTTTCTAGAAGCCTCTTCCTTCAGTTTCCCCTTATTTAAGCCCTGCAGATACTCAAGGCTCAGCTCAGTTGCTGTCCTGCAGGAAAGCCTTCACTGCCTTCCTCAGACCAACCTCCCGTGGTGTCGACTAAATGCTCCACTCTGCCCAGCTGACCTACTTTCCACTTCTAAATGGCTTCACCAAGAGAGTTGTTGAGTGTGATTCTGTTCCCTAGAAAACCAAAGCTCTAGAGGCGGAAACAATCGCCTGCATTATGCACTTCAAACAATACTTTGCTAGGCATACAATGAATAAAAGAATCACTGACCAATAAGGAAGGTAGGAATAGGATGTTCTCTGCATGACAAACACATCTTCTCTTTCCCTCAAAGATAACAATTGTTCTGGTTGGATTGTGTCCTCCCAAAGATATACTGAGTCCTAACCTCCCATACCTGTGTCAATGTGACCTTATTTGGAAACGAGGTCTTTGCAGATGCCATCAAGTTAAGACGAGCTCATAACTGGAGAAGTGTGAGCCCCGGATCCAGTTCTTAGGAGAAAAGTCTGGACCCAAACAGAAACAGAAGGCCAACAATCCTGTGCAGATGGTGGTAGAGATTGGAGTGATGTGGCCACAAGCCAAGAAACGCCTGGGGCTAGAAAAATCCAGAAGAGGCAAGGAAGAGGCAGTCTCCAGAGCCATGAGACCGAATCTCAAAAGGGACAGCATAGGGAAAGGAGGGGGCTTCGAGAACAAGGAAGTGGGACAGCGGATGGACAGGTTAACAAATCAGTTAACCTGCAGGCATGCTGAAAATATGCTCCCCCCACAATAAATCAGCACCACCCAAATAAGCCTGCACTGCCCAGGTGGGCTGTGTAGGCATGTAGGGGACGGGCTTGTAGAAAAGACATTCTCTAATCAACCAGTCACACATGAAATAAAATCCCATTCGCCTTGCAGCTACTTGCAACAGAAATGTCCTGCTGTCTGAAGCCACCTGGTTGGTGGCACTTTGTGGCAGCAGCCACAGGACTGCCACTGCCTGAATCAAGCAGCTACGTCCACAGAGGCAGACGTGAGCGGTAGGGCCCGTGCACCCTTGCTGAGCACAGCACTAGCGTGGGGGGCCGCCTGGGTGACTGGCATGCACCAGACAGGCAGTGATGGACAGTCACCCCAGGGAGGCACGCTGTGCAGCAGGGCTGCCTCCTCCGTCCATATTCACGACCAAGCTGAGTCACCACCATACTCCGCTTTGACTCATCTTTTCGAGAATGCTTCCCCAGTCCAATGAGGCCAATCTATGTCTACATCACCGGAGTAAAATTTCCGTTACATCTTCTTTATCTGACTTTGACTCCGACTTTACACTCTCCTATCCCAACAAAGATGCAAGCAAGCCGAGCTTGTCGTGACTGGGTTTGAAGAAGTAGGGGAACAAAATCCTTTCTAACCCTATTGTAGGTTTTACCACTTTTCAACTGATTTCATCGGCATGTGGCATCCTGACCATTTTCCTCCCAGCCTGTGACCGATCTGATACCATCTCCCTGAGACAGCCGCTCACACGGCTCCCGTGGAGCAGGAGCAGACTCTCCCACCTGGGGAGAAGGCCGATGCCCGCGGCCCTGCCCCCGGGAGGGGCGGACTTACGGCTTTGGAGGCTGCACAGTGCGTGGGCGATGCTGCTGGGGGCCTGGCTGGGCTCTGGAAGGTGGAGGGGCAGGACCTCTGGCCGGTGTCCGGAGGGGAGGCAGAGGCGCAGATGCGGTTCTCCAGTCTCTCGGGCTCATGCTTGTAGGATTCAAGAGGGAACGCGTGCTGCTTGGCCACTTGGGTGGGCGTTGACGGAGAAGAGGAGAGGCCTGGGGACAAGAAAGTGCTGTTAGAAATCTGGTGGGGACAGAGGAGGAAGGCAGAGAAAGGCACTTCCGTTTCCCAGTGCCCACATCCTCAAAAGGCAGAATTGAAATGATTAAATTCTGAATCTTGGGTCAATAAGCTGTAATAAACCTCCTTCCAATCCCTTAGAGCCAGCTGCTTCCAGAAATGCCCTCTCGCCCCACAGGCGTGTGGGCAGGGTCCCGTGTGTGGGGCTGTTCTGGGCTGGTCTAGTGGAAGAATTCTTATCCATGTGGGTGGGATTCTTGTCTCTTCCATGGAGTCAAGACTGTGCGTCTCCTCCCCTCCCCTGCAAAGCCGCGTGCCAGAGGCCACCAAGTGGGACTCTTCTGAACCCAGGTAAGACACAGGAACCTTCCCAAGTGTTCAAGGGACAGAAGTGGATGTTGTAGAAGTCACATGAGCAGCTTCACCAAGCACCAGATTACCCATCACCATCAAAAGGTGCAGGCTGAACATGGCAGCAAGTCCCGGTGGTGAGAATCCCTTTGGGCAATGAAGACAGAGGGGCCTTCAGCGCCAGGGAGAGCCTAGCACGTGAAGATTAGACCAGAGAACCAGGGGGCCACGGATGAGAGTGGCGGCCTGAGAATTTTGGGGAGATAGGAGACAGGACCCTGCCAGGAGTAAGGGGGGGCTGTACAATCCATGCTGGGGCTTGTCTCTGGCAGGCGCTGGTCCCCCACATCTAGCTGATGGTGCTGTAAGAGCACTGTGACAGGCTGAACTGCGTCCCCCATGAAACATGCTGACGTCCTAACCCCCGGTACCTATGACTGTGACCTTATATGGAAAGCGGGGCTTAGGTGATAGAAGGAAGTTAAGGTGAGGGCTTACTGGAGGGGGTGTGTCCTTAACGCCATGTGTCTGGTGTCTTATAAGAGAAGACGACACAGACACAGACACAGACATAGACACAGACACAGAGATGGTCACGTGATGACGAGGCCAAGAATGGAGTGGCATCTCCCCAGGCTGAGGACAGTGGAGGACGGTGGAGCCCTCCGGAGCTGGAGTCGGGGAGGACTCTGACCATCTCAGGGAGTGCGACTCCAGCCCGTGTCACCATGACTCAGTGGCCCCTTTTCTTTTCTGGCACGTCTGTGGTGCTTTGTGACAGCAGCTGGCATGGACGTGTTCGCAAGGGCAGTGGAACGTAGACTGGGGTCTGACAGCACATCTTCATGGTAACTAAGTACGATTTTTATAAATTCATATTTACATTCTTGAATTATTAAAAAAAATGAAGTTATGCCAGTTAACGCAAAATGTCAGCACACCAGGCCCCAGGGTCACCCCCTGGCTATGTGTGACCTTGATGAGGACTGGTCAGCCGGCAAAGACACGCGCCTGCCTCTCCCCTGCTGTCCCTGGGTCGCCTTCCCAACTCTCAGTCCCTCACGCACCTACGGGGACACTCCTGCTCCACCCCTCTGCCAAGCGGCCTCCCGCTCCTCAGGCTCAGTCCATCCAGCGCCCGTCTGGACCCTCAGCCTGAGTCGCTGGCCCTCACTTTCCCATGCTGTGTGTCACCACAGCTCTTGATGCCAACACTGGGGATCCCAGTGAATCTCAGTCTCCTGATCCCAGAGAATCCACCATGTGCTTGGGGTAGGGGTCCTGGGCCCCGAGGCGATGACGCCTGGTGAGTGCCCACCACCTCAGGGCCGGACAGCAAGGGAGCGGGCGAGGGCTCGAGGGCGCCGACTGTCCTCTCCCTCTCCCCGGACGGACGGGGTGTGTGGGGCTGTTTGCTGGGTGGCACTTCTGGAAATGACCGATCAACAGATGGGGTAATTTTCCTGGGTGCTCCTTAACCTGTGGAGCCCCAGGTGGCCCCTGGGAGCATCTCTAGGCGAGGAGGTAGAATGCTGTCATCCATGTTTTCTTCTGAAAACTGAAGACAGAAAGTCCCAAACTCAGATTCTTGAAAGAAGTTTTCTCCCAGAGATCTTGAGAACAACGCCTGCTCTGAGGGGCAGCGGGGAGTGTGAGGAGGTGGGGTTCAGCAGGGGCCTGGAGAGCGTGTACTCCAACCATCCTGGCCAGAGGGTCCCCGCCAGGTTCCTCGCAGCCTGGAGGGTGTGCTGTGACCTGGACACAGCGGCCTTGGCTTCGCTGAGTGGCCCCTCCATCTCAGCTGGGACTTCAGGCCCTGGCTGGCTCACACTTTCTGGCTCCCACGACTCCCATGGAGGGCTTTCCCGAGACCCGGAGGATGCAGGTATGTTCTGCCAACATTAATGAAACCACGCACACACATGCTCCTTGACCCAACAATTCCGTTTCTGGGAATTTCTTCCGCAGACAAGTGTGCACCGTGGCTCCCTGGCAAGTGTCTGGGTCAGGCGTTATCACACTTTCAAAAGCAGAGGTGGGAGGCACAGGGGCTCTTCAGGAGGAAGAGGAAGAACAAATCACAGCAGCCATGGCTCCCCATGGGACAGGACACACCCGTCACCTTTCCTTTGCCAAGACAGACTGGGAAGGAAAAGCAGCAGCCCGTGAGCCATCTGCAAAGAGCAATACCACTTAGGTGTCAACAGCGGGAAGAAGAACACGTTTCTGTGTCTACATGTAGGCAGATGCACACATTCAGCCCGTCTCATGTGCGTCGAGTATCTGTGGAAGAATCTGGAAACAGTGTTTGTGTCTAGTGACTGGAACAATGGCCAGGGAAGACATTCACTGTCTACCCTTTCCTAATCTTCCAATGTTATTCATGTGAATGCATTATTTATTCAGAAAATTGCTTCTTGCAGCCACTGTTCTGCTTCTAAGCCAAGAGGCTGGCTCACGGGGTGATTAAGTCCCCCGCCCACTTGGCCCGGGGCCCAGACACCACAGCCTGTGACTCCAGCAGGGCTGTCCCGCTGGGCCTGCTGGTGGGCAGGCGTGCTCCCTGCGGCCCCATTTCCACGTCACAGCGGCTCTCTCTTCCAGCCAGCTATCACACTTACACGACATTCTTCAGGGACAAAGCCCAGAATGTTCATTTCTCAAGTTAAATAATTGAAGAGAATGTGATGAGTTAGCCTGTCACCTAAGAGGACTCCGTTGGTACAGCACTGCGGATGCCTCTGTCCCCAAGTGAGCACGAGGATGGTCCTGGCCCCATCCCTGCAGAGGACAGCCCGGGAGAGGCTTGTGATGAAGGAACATCAAGAGGGCTGTGTGTCTGCTGGGGAGCAATCTATTTCTGGTGGGACCAGAGACTGCTCATGCCCCTCATGCCAAAATCCTCCCAAGTTCCAAAGATGCTTGTCTTTCCATGTGGCCTTCCTGCCCCCTCCCTGCCCCCTCCCCAGAGCAGGTGACTGTTGGGCGTGGGGGGGCAAGGTGACAATCCCACTGGGTGGGGGTGGGGGACAGGGAAAACAGTGTGCTTATTAGCAATACTCCTTAGGGGTACAGGGAGACAGCCTTCCTAGAACCAAAAACAAACCCCCTTTTTTCACTGGTTTATGAAATCGCTTGGAGGGCTGTGCCGCAGTTAATAACCTCGCTTTGCATCACGCCTCACTTCGCAAAGCGCTCCTGCAGTCCTGTTCTCTGCTACCCGAGGTGGGGGGCGCGTCTCATTTCACAGTGGAGACATGGGTGACCGGGGGAGGACGGCATTTACCCACAGTGGGGTAAATCCTGAGTTGTGTCCTCACTCCAGACCCCTCCCATTGCCAAGATCAGGCTGGGGCAGCCTCAGGGCAACGCAAAGTCTTTAAGTCACTTTTTGGAAGCATGGATTCTTCTTCCAGAAAGTGAGTTTCACCAGCCGAGAGGAAGAAGCTAGAGAGCTTCACAAGGGAAAGAGGAGGACAGAGGTGAGGGGCTGGGCAGGCTCCGTGGCAGGTGGACTCCCTCCAGGCCAGCCAGAACGGACAGTGACCAGCAGAGCAGAGGCTGTGACTACATTTATGCTATTTTATCATCAGGGGAAATCTGTCTTCTGAAAGGAAAGTGGGGCAGGTAAGATTCCTAAACTTTTTTCTTTTTATTGAATATTGTGTCACAATTTACAGCTGAAGAGAAAACGGGGCATCAGCGACACAATCCCTCGTTATTTTTAATTAGACCCCTTCCCCCCTTCCCCTCCCCC
>RJWH01006945.1:18969-46946 GCA_004363575.1 Solenodon paradoxus | reverse complement strand
TATCTCTGGCACTGGGGGTATCTCCGGCACTGGGGGGTTATCTCTGGCACTGTGGGGCTTATTAGGCCTTTTTGGCACTGGGATGGTTAAAGCTGCACGTGTTTTAGGCAGGGCATTTAGAGCAGTGCTTACAGGGGTCCCGAATTTGGTTTTCGACTCAAGCGCCAAAATCCCTGGCCCTGGCCATTTCTCTGAAGTCCTGCTGGGCCACACGTCGTCGTTACTCTGCACGTCTGAGTCTGCATCACAAGGACTTACTTGTGTCTGGCCTAGCTGCTCGGCTCCTGCTCGGATTGCTCTGCCTCCTGCCTCCTCTTAGTACCGGTACATAATCCCGTCCTGTTTGCCATCCCCCTGTCCGTTCTAGTCTCAAGGACACTTGGTCAGTCACAGAGGAGCCCTGAAGGATACTCTCTGGTTGGAAGGGGTCAGAGATGTGACACGAGAGGGACTAGATGTCTCATTCTACTGAGAGCTGGGCCCTCCTGTGTAAGCAGATCACAGGGAGCTCCAGAGGCCCCGGGAGCAAGACCGGCTGGTCAACAGGACGGGGACCTGGAGGCAGAGAGCACACCACTCCAGGCAGCCCCGCCCCACCCTGATCTGGGCTCAGGGAGACGGTGTCCCGGCCCTGCCCGCAGAACCGTAAGATGATCACGGCATCATCGCCGGGTGCTCTATGCACAGGGACCCGAGGGAAACACGGCACTAACATTTCAGGAACCGCAAGTCTTCCTGACTCCCCAGGCATTGCTCCATTGTGGCGGGACATGCTGGCCTCAGGCCCCAGCCTATGCTCCACGAATTCACCTTACGGGTCATTCTCTTTCTTCTAATTTGCATACTTTGACCTGGGTATGGAATCTCTTTCTTTTGTTTCCTCTCCACACCTGCATTCAAAAGGTTTCTGTAGAGAACAGGGCAGGAGATGAAAGACTGGTGCTCAAGAGTCTGGATGGGGGCCCCTTCTGCGTTCCAGCCCTTGCTGCGTCTCTACTGACAAAGCATTGGCTTCGTCTAGATGAGGGATAGAAGCCTCCCGAAGAAATAGTCAATGGCTGCAAAGTCTTGAGCCTTCTCTACCTCTTGCTGTCCCGTGTTGTGGACGTAGCTGCCGTGTCCAGAGGGACAGGGAGGAGGTGCTTCCAGCAGCAGCCAAGCCACCAGCCCTTGAGGCGGCGCCTCTGTCCTGTCCAGCCTCAGGTGAGAGTGGCCCCCGGAATGCTGGCTCCAGCCTCAGGTGAGAGTGACCCCCGGAATGCTGGCTCCAGCCTCAGGTGAGAGTGGCCCCCGGAATGCTGGCTCCAGCCTCAGGTGAGAGTGGCCCCCGGAATGCTGGCTCCAGCCTCAGGTGAGAGTGGCCCCCGGAATGCTGGCTCCAGCCTCAGGTGAGAGTGGCCCCCGGAATGCTGGCTCCAGCCTCAGGTGAGAGTGGCCCCACCGCTACCCAGCTCGCCTCCCTGAACGCCCTGCTTACAAAGGGTGTGTGATGATGTGCTCCTGTCTCGGAAGGGGCTGTACCTGGGTCTGTTGCACAGTAAAGACTAATGCAGCGTGATCGCATGAAAAAAGATCTTAATATCTCAGGTTCGACCTTGCAGTTCCTGACAGTGTTTTGGCTGCTTCATTGTCTTGGACCCCACCTCCCAGCTGCCAGGATCACCTGTCTCCTCTGCCCCCAGGAGCCCCAGACTTTCAGCCCCCTGGCAGAGCCCCCACGCCCCCTGCAGTGGCCCCGCGCAAGCTCCAGCCCCGCTCTGAGCTCGCTCGACTCCGTCGGGGGCTCAGCAATCAACTGGGCACGTCTAAAACGGACCCCTCTGCAGAAGTCAGCGCTTCGCGTGACCGTACGTCTGACCACACACAACGTATGGTCTGTGCTCAGTGGAAACGGAGAAGCCCCGTCGATGGGGCTGCCAGTCTCTGCTCCATTTTCACTTAAACTAAACCCGTTTCCTTTCCTCTGCTCTCATGCGTCGTGTTTTCCAAAACTTTGATAAGTTTGGTCAGGTTTCTCCAAACTCTGTTTAGTTTTTCTGTAGAAATCAAAGAGTAGAAAATGGAATCAGACATTTTCCTTTTGAAAATGTAGGCAAAAAACGGACAACTGAGGGAAGACTTCCATGAACTATCTCTCTGCTCCAAGAAAAGCTTGTCTAATTGGAATTTAAATCAGTGATAAGTCTTCTATTGGTTAACAGTCTCCTTTCACCATTTCACGAACTTTGGAAATATTCAATTGTTTTGTTTGACCGCAAAATTCCACTCTCCTTCCTTTCTCCCCAAAAGCCTCCCAGAGCTGCCAAGCTTAATCCCAAGTACATATTTCAGATCCATTCAGACTGGTTGAGAAAGACTTGGTTGATGTAGCCTTGAATCAAGCCTCAAAGAGCAAGTCTTTATTTCTAGTTATCACCAGAAGAAGGTGACGGAGGTTCTATCTGAAAGAGAATTTCCCGAAACATCTGCACCTGGACCAGAAACTTCCCAAGGGAATGTCCACTTGATCTCCCTCTGTCAAGAAAATTGGGGTGGCCAAGCGGGGGGCAGTCTTCCTCTGAAATATTTTTGATCGAATCCACAATTTAAATGCCTCCTTCCCCTCTCATTTTTGCCTTCTCCTCCTTAGGGTCTCCCAGTTCCAGGAGCGCCTTCAGGAAAGGGGAAATGAAAGCCCTGTTTCTCTCCCCTCGGACCCGTCCGCTAGCAACACGCGCCTTCAGTGCGAAGGGGCGGCTCGTGTCCATGGACCGCGATTTTCCCTTCTTATCATCACGAACTTATTTTTTCACGAGCTCCCACTGCCTCCCAGCTGCTTCACGGCCTGGACTGAGGTCCACTCCGTGTGGCCTCATCTGTGTCTCTGGTGTCTGGCTAGGTGCTCTCCACTTGGGAACCAGCCCTGTGAGCGCAGCCGCTTCTCCTCCACCGTCCCCAGGCCGGCCGGTCTGCAGCGAGGGGCTGCATGGGCCCTGACGGTGGCCTGTAAGGAGCTCTGGTTGGGATGGGGTCCCCCTTCCAGCCGCAAATGCCGGCGAGGGGGCGGGGGCACGAGCACCTGTTGTCGGTGCCGCCATACAGTCCCGGCAAGTTCACACCGAGTTCCTGTGTCGCAAATAATGCGTCCCGTGTGCCCAGCAACACGGTGACAGCAGCTAATGAGGCAGAACAGTATATGTGATGAAGCAATGACATTTTTTTGAAGTCAGCAATCTGAGGCAGAGATCAATAAGTGTTTTCCAGGGTTAATTTACTGGCCACCATTACTGACGCGCTGCTGGAGGGCCGGGCTCGCGGTGCCGGTGAGCGAGATAAGTGTGGGGACGTCAGATGTTTATTTCAATAATCTGGAGATTGCAGCTGGAGTCCTAGCTGCCCCTCTTTAAGGGACACCACGCTCCTCGGTCATTAGTGTCCTCTCTGTCATGCCAGCTGCGCCCCCTCTCCCGGACGGAGACCCAGCCTGCGTGACTGGATCTGCAGGGACAGGCTCTCATCTACCTGCACTTATGTGGCGTTCAGGGTCGACTGACTTCTGCTTCTATTTGTTTGGGGAAATGGTAACCAGGAGACTCGTTTCTGTGTGTTCACATCGCATTGTAGTGCAGGGTCGGGACCGCGTGTAAATCAGACACAGTGGAGAGTAACTGGGCTTTCGTCTTGAACTTTTCACAGGCTCACAGCGCGATGGAATTGAGTCCTCATTTACCCATGCCTCAGTTTACTTATCTGTGAAACAGGAACACCAGGGGTCACCTTGGAATCGGTGCTACAGCTTCTGCAGTAGTAATATTTGCTGAGACCTCGTTGGTCTGCAGGCGCGGAGATGAAGGTTTCACCCGCATCCTCCCAAGATGACGCGGTGCACACGCATCGCTGCACCCACCCTCGGAGAGCAGTCGGGAGGTCAGAACTTCCCGCTGCGACATTCACTCCCCGAGGTCCCGTGTCCTTCGAACATGTCCTCACAGCGCCCAGGGCTTTGCATGCACTTGCAGCGTCTTTTCAAAACACCCTTCAGTACCCTGATTACTAATGGCTCTTAAACAGTCTCAGTCACGACAGGGCTGCAGGAAGGTTCACGGCTTAGCAACCACCAGGTTCGGGTCTAACGCTCCCGGTGATCTCACCTCTGTGAAGTGGCAGGAATGGAAACGAAACTTCGTAAAAAGAAACAGTGTGGCCACCAGCTAACCTGGGATGAAGGAGTTCATCTGAAATGACAGACAGGATTTCCAAGCTGTGGGTGAGTGACTGTTAGGAGCATAGAAGAACTGAGGTTAGTCGTCTGTCTGTAGCCTGGTTGTTTGTGGAGTGTTTATGAATTGTTTCTGGTGAAAACTCAGCAATGGATGGAACATCAGGACCCAAGATCGGGGGCGAGGGCGGGGAGGGGGATGAAAATGAGTCTAAACCAAGTGAGCAAACAGGGACTTTCTCCAGCTTCCAGATGTTGTTTGCAACTCAGCAACAAAGAAACAAAGTGGCATCAGTCAGCAGGCATAACTTACTCTTCTAAAAGGTGAATTGGACCTACTATGTATCCATTTTAAGGAAAATCTCTCTCTCCATATATATGTATTGTATATACATATATAGATATGTATCTAGATATATTGATATATCTAGATATATATGCCAAACAAAACATATGTAAATGGTATAAAATGGAAAAAATAAAATAAATGATATAAAAATAGACCATTGGTATATATGCTTGATGGAATTCCATGTAGTTACCAAAAATGAAATTGTGCCTTTGCAAACAATCTGCTTGAAATGGAAGGGATCATGTTAAGTGAAGTAAGTTGGAAAGAAAAAGAGAAATACAAGATGGCTTCACTCATATGTGGAATATAATGAAAGGAAACAAATAAACAAAAACTCACAGGACACAGGATGATGACGCCCAGGGGGTCGGAGGGCAAGGGAAGGCAGGAGGGGAGGGGAGTGTGAGGGACCCTGGGACTCTGGGTCAAGGTGCAGTGTGAAATGCAGACTGAGATGCAAGTTTAAGATCCTAAAATAAATATAGCATGGCGAACAAATGAAATCATAAATGTTACTATTTAAAAAATGAAGAAAATGTTACATCCAAATTTTTTAAGGCATGAAAATGATAGGTAATGGAGATAGATTTATTATGAATCGATAGATGATAGAATGATATATAATACATGGATGGGTGATTGAATGATGGAATAATAGAATTACAGATGATGGAATAATGGAACAGGCAGTTGATTAATAGAATGATAGATGCAATGATTAAATGAATATATATAAGCAATGCATATGTATACACACAGACACGCACACACATGGAGAGAGAGACAGAGGCAGAGAGGATTGAAAGTTTGCTGGGTCCAGTAGGCATTTTAGGAGGAAATGACCGCTGATGCACACTGGGTGCTTTAAGACGGAAGTCTCAGGGTCAGGACTGTTGATTTTCTGACTCCTGGTGCTGCTGCGACTCCTCAAAACCTATCTTCGGGAAATTCTCCTGGGGCTGGTGGCTCTTGGTTCCAAGAAAGAACGCTTCTCAACCAGAAGCTTTTCCCCAAAAGTCAACCGTGCAATTGTTTTCATCTTACTACAGCTGAATTCGTTAGAATCAGAGGCCTATGCCTTTGAAGGGGAGACACTGGAGGTGACAATTTCAAGACGAAACCAGGGGCACAGGACCAGACATCCTGACAGACACACCCAGCGCAAACACAACCCCGGTTTTGAGCCATGACTTCCAGTCAATGACATTGGACAGTCAGAATATATACCCTGATCGACGACGCTCAGAAGAGAGGAGAGCTGCTAGAAAGCATAAAATGTCTAAGAAGTATACGGCAGCATTTAAAAAAGAAGCAAAAGTCATTTTGTGATTTCGTTCCTGGAGCAGCGATGTTAGGGCTGTGAATGCAGGACCAGGCACAGGTGTTGGAGGTGCTGTTGACGACAGTCAGTGGAAACGGACGAAGGAGTCAAAAGGAGGATCCCACCCAGGCCGCTCCTGGCTCGGCGACGCTCGGATGGTGGCCGGCCTTCCGGGCAGGAAAGGGCGGCACAGAAGAGGCCACATAGCATTCTCCCGAACTTTGATGGTCTGTGTGACTCTGTGTTAACAAGGCGACAGCCAGCCTGAGGAGATAATGCCATCTGGTGCTGCAGAGAACGAGGCAGGACAATCTATTAGGTAGATAATAAAGGAAAGGCTGTGGGATTCCAGCATGTGAGGGAACTTGGTGCCGCTGGACCAGGGGTGACCGCGGAACGCCTGTCCATGCAATTCCCCGAAGCTCTGCTGCTGTAAAAGCCAACGAGCACACTTTTCTACTGGGTCATTTTCACGACGCTGTAACTCAGCCCAGGACTTCAGGGCGCCGTCGCGGGGATCTGGTCCCCTGCAGAAAGAGAGGAGACAGCCATCTGGAAGGAAGGTGTGAGCTGAGCCCCAGAAAGGAAGACGGCCAGGCCAGGCTTCCGCACTTTGGCTTAAACTTGCTCCGAGGGCTGGCTGAGCACGATGAAGCTTCTCAAGAAATACTTCATTCCCAAAGGAGAGGGTAGTCCTGCTAGGAGAGGTGTTATTTCTGTCTGCAACAAGCTCTTATCTTTTGAAGGCCTTCTCTAAACAAGAATGAAGTCCTGGGGAAACAGATTTATTGGCGCATTCCCAGAGATTCAAGAAAGGGTCTCGGTCTGTAAACAAACAAAAGGGCCCTGGCACCCAGGCTGATAAGAAGGCCAAGCCCGGGACGTGATCTCCTCCGCAGGCTCTGGGCTTCCTGCCATTTGTGCCTGAGAAAGAACGGGCAAGACAAGTTTTCCAGATCCCTCTAAACATTCCTAAATGACTGCGCTCCCCAAATTACAGTCCTCAGGGGTCTCGTTTCATTTTCTGAAAATTGGTAGCAGGCCACTGTGGCTGATGAAATGAGAAGGTATCCAGGCAACTCTTGGGCTGTTTGATTAACAGAGACGCGTGTGGGAGGAGGCCTTGCCTGCTCCAAATGACCTGGCTGAAGCCACGGCCCAGAGAAGTTTTGCCCCTGTTTGCCAGATTCCAGGGTTTTTCTAGCCATGTTTTCCATCGGATAATAATCTCATCATATTCATGGCCACCAGGCCATTAACCGGAGGTTTCAGCCAACCCCACGGCCTGGACATCTGGGTCCAGGAGCTTTGATTAAGTGTCTGCAGGGTTGTGGGAGAGACACAGAATTTTCTGCAAAATGGGGATCAGTGCATTTCTTCATTCCACTGCACAACATTTCTTGACATCTGCTAGGCTCCTATCACTCTTTAAATGCTTAGCTTAGATTATCAGGAAAAACCCAGCAAATACTGCCCCGCATTTCTGCCCCACCGACTTCAGGTCTGGCAGGGAAAGCAGGCTAGTCAAGGCCCTGAAATGAACATGTTATGCGTGCTGGGCGTTGAACTCTGTCCGGAAAGGGAAGCCACCTTGGGGTCTCCCTCCTAGTCCCTCTGAGGGTGGCCTTCTCTGGTCTTTGCAGAATGACCAAGTTCGTAGGAGGTCATCAATGTGCCCTCATTTCACCATGACTGGAGTCCTCACCAGAGGAGAAACGCGGACACAGAGACACGCAGACGGGGCCTTGTGAAGCCCCGGAACCCAGTGCCCAGGGCTGCAGGTGTGCCGGGAGCCGGGGGCGAGGTCTGAGCGCGCCTCCCTCGCCGCCAGAGGGCACCGTGAGCGCGGAGTTCCGGCCCCAGAAGTGAGAGACGCGAGACAAGGCATGTTTGCCCTGCAGGACACTCCGTTCCGTGGAGGTGGCCCAGGAAGGACACGGCGGCCTGTGGCACCACTCCACATGGGACGTGATTTTGGAGGAGGGTCACTGCTAGGCGACTTGCTAAGTAAAGATGAGGTGGAGCTGAAGGTGGGGGGTCCCTAGTCTGACATGCTCAGTGTTCTTCAAAAGGGGGAGTCGGGGTGTGGACGCATGTGGAAGGAGGGCCCTGTGAAGGTGAAGGTGGGGACTGGGGACGGTCTGCGCTCCGAGGAGCCTAAGGCCACCGGCGGCCGGAAGCCGGGAGAGACCAGGCACAGCCGCTGACGGCCTGGCAGGAACAGCTGCCCACCTGGCCCTCGCCCCCACCTGCAGAGCCGGACAACCTCGGCCGCTGAGCAAGTCGCCTGCTCCAGGGAGGCTGCACGCCAGCCCTGGAAAGTCTCTGTGGACAGGAGGGACACAGCGGCGGAGCACAGAGACGCGCGGGGGCTTCGTCTGTGCACCTGGGCTCTTCAGCCGCTGCTGAGAGACAGACCATCAGTGTTTCTCATTTTCTTTCTGGTTTATGTCTCTTAACACGACTTCCTGCGGCTCTACCCAGGTTGTTGCAAAGGGCACGGTTTCATCTCCTGTAACAGCTGCAGAGAACCCACGGCTGTAGACCCCGCCTCTCTCTCCGTCACCTGCGGACGGGCAGGCGCTCCCGGCCGTGGCTCTGGTGAGCTGTGCGGCTGCGGACAAGGTGAGAGGCGGTGTGTCCTCTGGGTAGATGCCCGGAGCGGGGTGGCTGGGGAAGGGCCCTGGCGCTGGTGGGGGTCTGGTGCAGAGTGCCCACAGACCGAGGTGCCATGTGTACTGAGTAAATCACAAATCAGTAAGGAATCCATAAACACGCACGGAAATAAAACAATAAGGGATGTGGTCAAGGGTCGGAGGTGCTGGAGGCGGCGGAGCACAGTGAGCAGGCAGACCCGCTGAGGAGCCTGAGCCGACGGGGGACATCCGGAAGTGCCGACAGGGACATGGACAGGAAGCACCCCTTGGGGCAGAGCCAGTGCAAAGGCCCTGGGGCAGGATGTGTCTGCAAAAGCCCAAGAGCAAAGAGGCTGCGAGGGGAGGGGAAGCGGGAGGCAGGCTGTGTCTGTGCTGTGTCCTGCGTGACGGGGCAGCGCATGCAGTGTCCTGAGACCATGAACTGCTCTCTGCTCTGTTTAAAGAGTAACTGACTTTGCTGAGACTAGGTAATGGGGAAGGGGGCACAGAAAAGCAACGCGTGGCCCCGGGCAGTGGCCCTGGGTCATGGACTCTTGTGTCCCACCTGTCCCCACTCCTCCCTTGGGCACTGGACCCTGTTCCGGGAAGTGCACCTCAGGGTGCGGCGGCCGTGCCCGGCCTCCCTGTGGCCAGGTGGGTCTTCCCGCTGTCAAGGTCACCTTCTAGCACCATGGACTTTGTTGGGCTTTTCCAAACACAAACCCATGCACTGGGCGCTGCCTCAACTCTCGGCTGACCTCTGTCAGAGGCGGCCATCCCAGGCTGCCTGGGCCAGGTGCCCACGGTGTGCGGGGACCAGCAAGGACACGGCAGCCCTCATGCCCTCGTCCCTGGGGAGCAGAGCCCACGGCCTTGCTGAGCTGCACTGGCCAGGCTCTGGGGACAGCCCGTCCCAGTGCCCGGCTGTGTTCCAGGTCCCCGAGGCCCCAGAAACCCTGCAGGACCTGAAGAAGGCACTTAGCATATTTTGTATTTATAGAGCGCCTGTACCAATGAGCTGTGCAGCGCTGGCCTCAACCCATTACCTCCACAGCAGGAGGAGCCGGTCGGTGAGAATTGTCAATTTCACCTAATGTGGGCGCGAGACGCAGAGCTGAAATGACTTGCCTCGGGCTTGGGGCTGAGTCAGGACCGGAGTCTACATTCGAGGCCTGAATCCGGGGCTCTGAGCACCACCTTGCACCCTTTCAGAAACAGCGCCATAAAAATGCACGAAATGTGAGTCTAATTTTCCCTCCGAGATGCTGCGTGACTCTTAACCTGTCCCCGCCCCAATGTCTGAATCCATAAAATGGGGAGACTGACACTTGTTGCCGAAGTATTCTGCATGTTAACCTTTTTCAGATCAGCGTGTTTGGAAGTGGCCGCTAGAGAAATTCAGGGTGTCAGGCGGGGTCCCGGGATTCCCTGTACGTCATTCAGTGAGGGACCCAGTGGTTTGCTGTCCCCCGAGTGAGCCGCGGGGAGTGACAGGGACGCCTCGGAGCGCGTACTGGTGCCGCCGCAGGGCCGGCTCCCGGTGAGGCATGCAGAGCTGTGAAGGCCCTCGCTTTCCCACGTCCGGATCTTTTTCCAGAACTGTCTTTCCAAACCTGTAGTTACAGGTAAGTAGCTGAACCGCGCCTGTTTCTCCGATCACGTAGGCTGGACTTGAGGTTTGTGAAATCACCTGAATCATAAACAGAAACAAAGGAGGAGCCTGGGAAACCTGTGATGCGTTAGCTTCTCGCCATGTCTGGGTTTTGAGCACAACGTCCTCTGTTGCTCTCAGGATGCCGTGACAGTGCTTCACCCTCCGTTCGCCGCCCCCACCCCGTGACCTGGAGCAGTGAATCCAGGGGTCTGTCTGGAATCAAACATTTGATCTTCATTGCCCGGCTGAGGTCCAAGGCTTCCTTCTCCGATGACTGTTGGGCTGAAGGGACACAGACACTGGTACCAACACGGCGGCAAACAGACTAATCTGTGTGCTGGGACAGGCGGCAGACCCTGAGCGAGCAGCAGACTGGGGGGCAGTGCCACCCCAAAAGGGAAACTCCGAGCCAAAGGCCCCAAACTCGGGACACCTTTGCCAGCACTTTCAGGGTCCTCCAGGGCCGGCTTGGACCTGACAGACGGAGACAGAACTCAGGGCTCCAGCTTGGGAGGATCACGTTTATCACCTAATGTGGACGCCGAGATGCAGAGCTGAAATGACTTGCCTCCGGCTGGGGGATGAGTTGGGACCGGAGTCTACATTCAAGGCCTGAATCCGGGGCTCTGAGCACCACCTTGCACCCCCTTCACAAACAGCACCGTGAAAAAGGCCGGGGTCCGGCCCTGCAGTGAATGGAACAGGGCTGGGACCTGCCTGGATGGCTCTGGCTCAGGGGGCGGCTCAGCAGCACATGCTACATTCCAGGCTCTTCTTCGGAACCGCGAGGCTCTGAAGGCAAGTTTGCCCGCCCTCCCCTCCCTAGAGGCGCGACCGAACAGGCCCACTGGGGCTGCTTGCGAGGCAGCGTGCAACCCTCCCGAGTGCCCAGCAGGGGTCCCCCAGAGAGCAGGGGCGCTCGGAGTTCACGGGTGCCTGCCTGAGCCTGCACGGACGTCACAGCTCACGGCAGGGACACGTCTCGCGATGCATGGGGATATTTTACGTCGATTCCTTTTTGCATTAAGATGCATGTGATACAGAGGACATGTAAACATATATTTTTTAATTACATGGTACAATTCCTGACTCTGCCGTGCGTGTCAAGTTCAGCAGAGAAGAGTGAAATGTCAGCCCCTGACACAGCGAGCACACCGTGAGATTTTAACACCGTTTGAACACTGACATCTCTGAGGCTGGTTTTCTTAGAGGCAGCATTTCCCTCTTCAAGTTTCCAAACAAACACTTTTCACCCGTGTATGAATCTGATTTACGAATCAGCGGGTATTTGTTAAATGCCCACTGTGCCTACAGCAGGAGATTATCCGTCAGGAGGAAGATGGCCCTCTAAGCACGGCTCTGCCCGGAACTGGAGCTCTGACGGTGGAGACTCCGGCCACAGAGCCGCCGGCGGCAGCCCCGCTTGGCCAGAAGGCCATGGTCCAAGGTCCGGACAGCTTCCCTCTTGCTTCCAGGACGTTGGTCCCCGTTCTCTCTGCGCCTGTGCGCGGGACAGACTGTTCCTTGGTTGAGTACTAAGCACATTCAGAAGCCCTCGATTTACTTTTTCAGTAAGGACAAGTTGAGCCCTCCTCCGTCCTGCCCCTTCTCGCATCAGGCTGATGCCAGTCCCTTGGGAAATCAGCAGCCAGGACGGCGCACGTGGACAGCAAGCCTGGGCCGGGCAGTGAGCTCCTCCAGGCTCAGCGCGCTCCTCCTCTGAGGACAGCTCCAGGCCCCGAGCCGACCTCCGCAGAGCCAGGGGCCTCAGCCGTCCCCCTCGGTCCCTGAAGGCTGACAGCCAGTCCCTTCAGCAGCCCCTCGTCGAGCAGGCACGTGGTCTGCAGAGAGACTCGAGCTGAGTCCGGTCACTGCTTATCAGCCTCTTCCGCTGAGCTCTTCCCGGAGCCGGGGCCCCTGTGCTGGGCGAGTGTCCTCGTTCTGCCTCGAGGACGAGCTGAGGACTTTCTACCGACCGACCCAAACGGGCCTGTCTGAGGGGTGACCGCTGCCCCAGAGCCCCGCCGGCCTTCTCTGTGCTCACGGCCGGCATGCTCCGCGGGCTCCACAGCTGCCTTTCAAGATGCTGTTCCATGTCAAGATGCTGTTCCATGTCTGCAGCGGACGAGGTTGCGTCGGTTGGTTCACAGACCAGCAGGGCTGTTTGTCCCACGACCCTGGAGCCGCAAGCACAGAGCTGCGTCAGCGCCTCTGGGCTCCCGCTGTAACTTAGCACCGTTTCTCCACCTCCACAGCCTGCCAGTCGGGGCGCATGCGGTCGCCGGCCCGCGTGTGGTGGCCCAAATTCCTGGCGCCCCAGCCCGCCCGATCATGGGTGAGCTCAGACTTTGGAGCATTGTTTTCGCTCAGTAGCCACTAAGGTCATAACTGGTGCCACTGAGTGCGACAGCCCATTGCTACCCCTTCCAGGCTTTGTCCCTCAGCCAGACCATCTTTTTCTCCCCTCTGCCTGCCCACCTCCCTCCCCATCCTGTCCTAAGCTTTGTGATTTGTCCCCTTAGAAAGCTCAGCTTTGCGGCAGCCCGTTCCCTGGCACGTGCACCCTCATTGGTGACCCGAACTTCCATGGGCGACCCTTCCCACCACTAGTCACACTGGTTTCCAGCATCAGGATTCCTCCCTCTGCGCTCTTCTGCTTTGGGGTCCAGGATCCAGCCGTGGACTCATCCCTACTCTCTTTGCGCCATTCTTCCTTGGAAACTGAAATAACTCAATGCTCTGCGCCTAGTTATTCCTGGAGACACGCATCGCACAACCACAGGGGCACTCGTTAACTTATGACAACACTCCCGCTGCGTGACGGAGCAGCCAGCGGACCTGAGGACACGTCCTCAGGAGGTCCCTGTGGACCCTCCTCAGCAACAGGCCATCGCAGACTCTCTGCTCACGAGCGTGCCTTGTTGGAGAGAAGACGGAGCTCATCAGAGACATGGCTGTCCCCCTCCAGCAGCCCTGCTTGTGACCCCCATCCTGCCACATGGAGGCGGGTGTGCTCCTTCCCGGCCCACCTCCATGGTGCTCCTGGCCCATCTCCTCCTGTGCCAGCTCTTCCCCTCCTGCAGTGAGTCCTCTTTTCCTGTCTCTTCAGTTCTTCCATGATGCACACCAGTCTCATGCACATATTCATCTGAGAAGAAACCTTCCTCTTGCCTCTCGGCCCCGCTCTGCACCATTTTGTGCCTGTGTCACAGTAATAGCCTCCTCTCTCGTCGCCTCAGATGCTGGACCTACCCTCTCTCCTCCAGGACACCATTAAGCTCTGATCCGCAGTTCTCCATCGAAGTGGCAATTGCCTACTTGACATCTTCCCACAGTGTCTACTCACAGGGAGGCTGACCATACGTACCATTTAAATGGGACAATTCTAAGTTTTTGACACTTTTCAACCATCCTGTCATTGCAATATAAATGTCAATTTTGTCCAGTTTGTAATTAACCAAAGCCATCTTTGATGAGGGGCAAAGGGGTGAGTTGAGTTGCATGAGGCCCAGTCTGTTGAGGGGACCCAAAGGGGCTATTATCCCTTTTGCCTTGAAGTAAAGTTGGTGCTTGCTGGCACTGACTGTGGTGGGCCACGGCCACTACTGCCATTCCCTCCCCTGTGAGGAAACGGGAGCCTCGTGGGAAGAAGTTTCCCCCACCCCACGCTGTGAGCCTGTTTCTTCAAAGGGAGCCAAACACTGCAGCTGGTTGAGATGCAGATAAGTTCGATGGGATTATCTCTGGCATTATGGGGCAATCTCTGGCATTGTGGGCTTATCTCTGGCAGTTTGGGGGTTATTGGGCATTTCTGGCACTGAGAATGGCTAAAGTGGTACATATTTTAGGCAAGACATTTAGAGCAGGCACCAAATTTGGTTTTTGTCTAAGGAACAAAAATTCCTTGCACCGGCCCTGGCCATTTGAATGACATCTTCCAGGACCACACTCCCTTACTTGGCATCACACTGTCCTTGCTTGTTGCTGGCCTGGCTGCTCTGCTCCTGCTCAGATTGCTCTGCATCCTCCCTTCCCCTTAGTTGCCAGCACGGAACTCCATCCATTTTTGCCATCCCCATGTCCCGTTTTTGACTCAGGAGATACAGTCAGCCTGCACACATGTCCTCTTCTCACTTGACCACTCAGAGAACTTTCAGGGTCGCTGCACTCCCAAACATCCTCAATGACTTGGTTGGCTCACGCCCAAAAGACACACTGTCCAGCAGCCTGTCCCTCTCCTTCACTTACCTGTACACATCCAGACCTGTGCTCCCCGTTCCTTCTTCTCTGAAGACCCCACCTCCAGTCGGCCTTCCTCAGAGGATCCAACTCCACGCCTGACCTAGATGATCCTGCTCCTGACTCCCCATCACCCTCTCACATCTCAGGTTTATTCTACATGGACTGAACTGACCCCAGTTGATTAGACACTTGTCCTCACTGGAAGGCAAGCTCCTGAGGGGCTATGCCTCCTCTGTTGACACATCTCTGAAGCCTGATGGGCGCTGTCACCTATTGGGGTCGCAGTGAACATGGCTGACCTCTCTCTGTCTCCTTCCTGTGAGGAATGGGTAACGTCAGAGCACCTGCCCACCTGAAAGTGGGGCACTGTCAAAACTTGGCAGCCCCTTAGAGCTCAGACACCTGATTAGTGGCTAATGGGAATATGTACCTCCAAGGGGAAAAAAGAGCTAACATTCTCAAAGGTTTAAATTAGTAGATGTTTGTAATTCCTAATAACTGCCAGATCTTATTGAAGGCTTTCCCTTTCTGTAACAGTCAGCTTTGCAACATCAACATGCCAGGCTAATACCAGGAGTGCTGACCGAGCACAGAAAATGGAAAGTTTAGTGTCTTCTAAGGAACAGCATGTTCCTGAGTTGTTTTTGACTCTTAATTGGGGTCTGTTTTGCTATTTTGGAAGCTGAAGGAAAATGTTTTTTGTAGTCCGTTCGAGATTGTCTAATTATGTCCGAAGGCGTCCACTCATCTCAAGTTCACTCAGATACCAACGTCCATCCTTAGCGCCGCTGTGAGTGGGATTCAGTGGGCGATGCAGAGGAGGGGTGTGAACTGAGGTCTGCGGTTGGGCATGGGGCGCCAGCGGGAGCTCGTCACTGAGCTCGGCAATGACCCAGCGGTCCCGGCAGGTTCGTGACCTGCTCTCTGGGAAGAGCAAACAGATGCCTGGGCTCTTGCACACAGGTGAGAGGTGAGAGCCACGCTGCACGGATTCACAAACCCGTAACAGAAACATGTGCACTTCATCAGCTGTCCGCGCTGTTCCCGTCTCTGCGTGGCGGCGGCGCTGGGGAAGTGGCACGTGCTATCGGTTTCTCTGCTATCGAAGGAGCCTGTGTTATCAGGTCACATAGATTTACATATTCACCACAACCTGGGGTTTGTTGTTCCTAACTCAAGAGCTCTATCATCTCTAACACCTCGGGCCTTCTCCTCTCCGGTGGAAATGTGGATGAAGTGCCCCAGGGGCACCTGGGGACAGAGGAGACACCAGTCCTTCGGTGATGTCGCCACCCAGCTCAGCCGCGGTGCCTGGGCCACTCTGGTAACCGGAATACCCCTCCCTTTGCAGGGCTCCCACCGGCCGAGAAGGAAAACTGTGGAGGTAGATGTTCTTGTTTAATTGAGGTAAATTACACAGAACACAAAGCTTACCCTCGTATGTCATTCGGTGGCTTTCTGTGTGGTCAGTGCCGTCTGGTCAGTGCCCTGCGGCCGGCACCACCACCTGCCTCGGGAACTTTCCATGTGCTCCTGACACTGACCAGGAGCACAGACGTCACGCCCACTCTGCCCCTGGAAATGCGCCTTTGCCCCATCTGCATGGACCGGTGAGCCTGGGACCTCCTGCAAGTGGAATCGCTCCGTCTTTGTCTTTTGTGTCCCCTGATTCCATGTGAGGAAAGTCTGATGGGTTGACCCATGTGGTGAAAAGCAACTTTTTTAAAAAATAGGAAGAATGAGTGAAAGGAGAAGAAAAATCAAGAGTCACCGAGCATTTAAATCTTTTATAAACACCTTGTAGGTTCAAGTACTTACCCAAACCAAATCGAAGCCTGTGGGGACGCGGAGGCTGGAGGGCCATTCATGTGAGACTCAGCCCTCCTTCAGGGAGAAGAGCTGACGGCGTGGCCCTCGCTGCGGACTCCTGCGTACGATCCTGCAGCCGGGCCGCAGCTTCAGACAGCCCCCCAGCTCCTGTCTCGAATGGTGCCTTTCCTATACCAGGCGTCCTGTCTGAATTCTTGATAGAAAGAATGATTGAAATGTAGAGGAAAGTCGCTGGTTCTCAGAGCTGTTTCTGGGCTCTTTCGTCTGTGCTTCCGTTACTGGTTCACCTTCAAAGTTGGCATCTGAATATCACGGGCAAAAAAGGAAGCGGACAGAATCACAAAGCCCTGTTTCGCTCACTGGCAGCCCGCCGTACGGCTGCCCACCGCCCGGGTGAGTGTCTGGCCCCGTTGGAGCACTCCTTCTCCTGTGCCTCTGGGGATGGACACACTAGCTGTGTCCTCCTGCCACCCTCTCGGCAATGAGTGACGTCCTTATCAGACCTGCCGACTCAGGTCCTCTTTCGATCTACCTCGGTTTCCCTGCTTCCCCCAAATCAGTGAGCCTCGGAAAGCTATGCCTTCATGCGCCCTCTCCCTAAAGTTGAGGTGGGCGCAGGGCCAGTCCAAGGCTCAGTCTTACGTGGACACTGAAGGCGAATTCATCTGGATTTAGGTTGGTGGCCGCATGTGTGTGTGCATGTGTGTGTGTGCACGTGTGTGTGTGCACGTGTGTGTGTGTGTGTGTGTGTGTGTGTGTGTGTGTGTGTTTGGGGTGATGTGGTCAGTATTAGGGATCAGGTTTCTGGAGAAGGGGGCCAACACTTCCCACAATTCACGCTTGATGCCAACTATGACAAGTCCCAGAATATCCTCAACCCTTGGGATCTGGTGCCCAGCCTGGCACACACTCCCTGGACATAGTCATGCTCAGTCTGTAGGGGACCGTCCCAGAATCAACGGCATCGCGGAGACAGGGAGAGAGGAAACCCAGGCTGGTGGACCGACACCCAGAAACACGACTGTCTACCTGGAACCTGATCATCGACAGTCAGCCCCAGGACAACGTACCAGTCATTCCAGTGACTTCCTCAGCTGTTAGATGTTCAGACGTGATCTGCAGAGCGAGCTGACAGCAGATTTTCTGCCAGCCAGAAAGGTGGTCCGATTCACAGAATAATTACTCTATGCAAATGCACGTGGTTCCCTCTGCCCTTTATGATGATCTCTGCTGCCTTTCAGCAGGGCCACACATTTCACTCGGGAGGAGACGGATTTAAAGAGACGGGCGCCCTGGAGCTTTGCTGCGAACTTACTAAATCCACGCTAAGTGTCTTCATAAACAGACGCGCGGCTGCCGTAGGGGTGAGGCTCTGACCTTCCTGTCTGTGTGCTGTTGTTGGAAAACTGTCGAGGACACGTCTTCCTCGGTGCCCTTCAGGTCACGCTGCTCTCGCTGCCTGGAGGCGCGGTGTCTTCTGGAAGCGGTGTCGTTGGCGTGTGGCTCTGCAGGCCTGGTGGCTTCTCCGTGGCCGTTCATGGCCCTCGTCCAGTGTGCACGGGGAGAGGGAGGAGCAGAAGCCTTTCTGGGGTCTGCCGCCCGTGCTGGTGAAACTAGTGGTGGAAACCAGCGTGCTTCTGGATTGACGGGCGTGGCAGGCCGGGGTGGCTGGCTGCCTGCGCTCGGCAGGAGGGACGCCTCCCTCCCGCAGGGCAGACGCCCGTCAGCCCACCTGGCCCCGCGCGGGGGGAGCTGCAGGGCGAGATGTCATTGCGAGCCCCAGCTCCTGCGGGGCCCCGGGCCGCACCCTGGTCCTTCCGGGGCCGGGAAGGGGAGTGGAACGGCCCCAGCTGTCAGGCTGTCTTTCTGCTACATTGAACCAACGAGTGGAAGCGGGCACACCCAGCGCTCAGCTGCTTCCTCGTCACTCACAGGATGGAAGAAAGAACGTCAGTGTGCGCCTGTACCGGCCACGCAGGGGGCCACCCCAGCCTCTCTCCAGGAAACGCCCGCTCCTATCAGCATTTTCCGAGCGAGAGAGAAAGGTGGGCTACGCCCCGGGAGGCCCCCTGCTCCCCGGCTCCCCAGGGTTCCTCGGAAGGACGCAGCAGCTTCTAGAGACCAGCTCAGGCCCGGCGCTAGTTTAAAGCGACACATCAGACCTCTCCTTGACCGCGATTCCTCGGGAAATTCACAAATTCAAGAGGAAAGATGCCCTTGACTCGGGATTTGTTTTTTCTCTTCATCTCTTTCTTCTATGCCGATTGTGTGGTGACATGGCAGACGCTGTTGAAAGGAGCCTCATATCCGGTCACCGCCCTTCACGTAGAGCTGGCCTTGTCTGCTCCGGCGACAAACTTACTAACAGCTCAGTAGTGGGCAGACGCCCAGAGGTTCAGCTCAGAAATGTCCTCAGGACGAACTGACCGAGTCGAACCTTCCCTGGCATCCCCAGGTCTATGGATGCACAAGGCTCAGAGGCTGCCACTGAAAAGCGTGTGATCGCTTTCACTTAGCGAGGGCCGTGAAAAGTCAGCTTGCTTGCACTGGTGCCAGAGTGAGATGGAAACTGGCAGTTTGGACTTTGGTTCGCAGACGCGATGCCAGGAGCACAGGAATTGAGCAGGTGGAAGAGGGTTTAAGAAGAGCTGGCTTAGAGGCAGTGTTAGCGGGGACAGAAAAATTCTCCACGAGTCCACGCATTGCCTTTAGTAAAGTGTCCTTTCCCCTCTGTCATGTGTTCAACTGTGTCCCCCTGAAAAGGGTGTGATGGGATTCTCCTGGACCTCAGAGTGGGACCTTCCTGGAAGGCAGGCTCTGCACGAAGCTGACGGCGCTTAACTGGGGCCGTCCTGTGGCCGGGTCCTTAGCGGAGGGCAGCCTGCACACAGGTGTGTGCGGACAGCAGATGCTTCCGCGGCCCAGGAGCCAAACTCGCCACCAGCAGAAGAAGCGGGAGAGGCCAGGGACAGGCTGTCCCTCACAGCCCGGAAGGAATCACCTGCCCTCACCTGCCCTCACCTGGACCTCCGAGCTCTGGACTGTGAAAGAATGCACCACCCATCTAGGATGCTCCTCAGTCTCTGACTCACAAAATTGGGGTCCACAGCAACACCCCAACAGAGGAAATGGGGACTGCATCTCCTGGAAGCCCCCAGCTGCTGGAGACACAGAAGAACGGGCGCTACCGCCTGCCCCGGAGCCAGCCCTCCCCACTTTGAATGGCCCCGGAGGTGGACAGGGAAGGGGCTGGGCTGCTGGCTGCCATGTCTTAGACAGAAAGAAGCCGGCCCGTCACGGGCAGGGAGGAGTGAGCACACGGAATGCAGCCTCCTCGCGGGGGAGCGATGGGAGGCGTGGTGGCGCGTCCCAGCCTCAGGCCCCTGGGAGCTGCGGGACACACAGACGTGAGCAGTTGCTCCTCGCCGCCCACAGGTGTCCTTCCGGGCTCACGCGCCACCCCCACAGGACACCCCTGGCGCCTCTGTTCTTGCCAACAAGCAACTGGATGAAGCTGGCACGAGAAAACTAACGGGAGTTTAACTTTCCTATTTCCCATCAGTGTGTCAGGGCGTCGGGAACAGGTGCTGTGACAGACTTGGGAAGGAAGGGTTTGACCCCGTAGGTCCTGTTGCTTTAGCCTTGCTCTGTCTCCATTAGGTGGCATCACACAGGGTGGGCCTTCAAGGGTGCTGTTGCGAGCAGTCAAGGTATAGTAAATCTGGTGACATAATTGTATTTCTCTACGTACATATACATGCATTTTTTATGAGTCATTTCTTTAAATCTTGCCCTATGTCTTTATAACAAGTTGCACTGAGCTAGAAGGAATATTGAGTTGCAATTTTAAATATCGCTCATCTTTCGCCAGAAGCTCACTGAACTGAGACAGACACTGTCTGGGCATTTATCAGTGCCGACGAGAGACTTATAAATTCACCTCGAGACGCTTCCAACAGTGTCTGTTTTCTCTTCCCACAAGCTGCACCCCCCTAATTAAATCTGCGGCTGCCACCACATTGATCTTCCTCCGCTTCATTCACCGGGTCAGGGGCTCATTGATTTGCTCAGAAATCCCGCCCCTCTGTGTCCATTCCTTGGATTGGTGCTTGGAAAGCGAGACTCACGGGCACAGCCCTGTCCTCAGGAGAGTCGACCAGGATGTAGTCGGGCTAACCGTTCACGCCAAGTGTGCTGACGCCACCAGTGGCCGGATCCAGGCAGGTGCCTCAGCCAAATGGTGTCCACAGAGGAGCCGGAGACTCCCATACCGCGAACAAGACAGTTCTCAGAGCTGCAGCAGAGCTTGTCGGGTCGGCCCGTGGTGGCCGGGATGGCACAGGAGCCGGCAGCGCAGCCCGTGAGCCCCAGACTCCTGGTCACACGTGCAGTGAGGACACAACACGTGTGTGGCCCCAGAGAGGCGACGTGGGAGAAAGGCGATGGAAGCCGCATCGATGGACATGAGCTTGTAGTAGACTCGGCTCACCGAGTCGCCGGGAGGCCGGCGTGTGGACCGCATGCTGGGCGTGGGGCGGTCCGGAGAGGTGGTCTGCAAGCAGGCAGTGCCCGTCGTCTCTGGAGAGAGCGTTCTGGAGCCCAGCGTGCTCCCACCCCAAACGGCGGCACCGCTGATGCCGCTCATGGCCACGTCCAGTGGCGCGGTGTCGCCTCTGGTGACCAGCGTCCATGGTGCTCGCCAGCACCCGGCTCCTCGACTGTCCCAGGAGGAACAGCTCCTTCTCCGCCCACTGGACTTGTGTTCGGTCAGGGATCCACGAGCAGAGAGACGGGCGTTCCCATGGCGGAAGGCTTCCTGAGCCCGCGAGGATTCTCGAGGTCTTTAGCCCTAGTCGGCGACCAGCTCCGTCCTGGGTGTGAGGTCATCCAGGGGGCTAACCTGGAACCGAGTTCCTGCTGATGCTCCAGGCCGGGCAGCAGGAGATCGGAACGAGCTGTGAAGGTCGTGACAGCCTGGTGTTGGGGACACTGCCCTCCCTCAGTGCCACCCAATCCGCCTGCAGTCCCGCTGAGTCTCCTCCCAGCTGTGGCCTGGACTGACCCCCGTGCCTGTCCCAGCCTCGGGCACGGGCCATCTCTGGCCTGAACGACTGCACCCCCTTGGTCTCCTGCTTTTATGTCACTTGCAGAGAGGCTAGAGGGACCCTTCTAGACTCAGACCACATCAGATCACGCCGGTCTCCATCTGAAAGCCCTGCAGCGGCTTCCATGAAACCCAGAGGAAGATGCAAACTGCAGTCCAGGCACAGGCTGTGTGGACTTTCCCATCTGTCCGAACGCGCCTCACGCGTCGCCGCTCATCGCAGTCTTCTCTTCACTTCCCAACGCCCTGCGGCCCCGCGGCCCCACGTCCTCACCTTGGTATTCACCCCTGGGGTTCCCCTTCGTGTCACTTCCTCAGAGGGAGCTGTGGACCGGATCCAGGCTCTCTCCCGCCTCCCCTGGTGCTCATTTCCCGCCACCCTCGGACGGACGCCTGTCTGGCTTCTGAGTCTGAGTCTTCCCAGCAGCAAGCCGGCCCTTCGGCAGAGGCGCAGCCTGGCTGCCCACTGTGCTTCCTGAGAGCAGGCCTCTGGCCACGACACGGGGACCTCCGTGAAGGCGTGCGCACATGCGAATGACAAACATGTATGTGGGGAGCGGAGCCTGAGGCTCGGGCCACCGTCGGGCTGGCAGGGAGTCCGCGCCACCCCTGAGGGGCCTCCACCCCACCTGGCCAGTCCTCTGCGGACAGACGCAGAGCACAGCCCCGCGTGGTGCCTGTCCCCTTCTCAAAGGCTCTGGGCGGCGTCCCCTGGGGACAAACTGTGACGCAGGGCTGCAGGGTCTGACCAAGGAGTGTTCTCCTTGACGGAAGCCCCTTCCTGGGACCTTTAAAAGGAGGATAAATGGAAGGTGTAGCTTAATTTGTCCTCTGCTCCAAAACCGGGCGGTTTTATTAGCAATCTCAGCCACGAGGGTGTCGCACAGAAGGTACCTCTAGATATCTAGGTGATATTGATTCTCGGAAGCAGAAGAAAACTACGTGCTTAATAGCTATTTCAGTGTTTGTTTTCTCCTGTCTTTGATGGTGCCGGTAAATAACCCTCAACAGAAATAGTGGGATTTGATAAGTGAGTCGCTTGCTTTTTATTTTATTTTATGTCGGAGAGCTGGTATATATTTGTCTTAATAAGGGACAGATGCTTTTCTATCTGTGCCTTCCCCTCTCTACACAGAGTTGTGAAAGGTAAGAATTCCGTTGGGGCGAACATACAGGCAACTTTCTGACACCGTGAAATGTCAAAGCATATAGATTGAAGCTCCGTTCAGCTAATTTAGACGAGCATTTATTTTATTTTTTCCTCCTGGTGATCTTACCGCTTTCTCCTCCAGACAATGCCCCTATTATTTCTTTGAAATCTAGTTCTGCTCGTTAGGAGATCCCATTAAGTTTAGACTTAAAGATTTTTAATGTGGGGTGAGACATTCCAGAGAGATTCTGGTTCTTTTAACCGGACGGAGCGGGGAGTCTGGTGGCGAGTTTTAAGAGCTCTGGAGAGGGCGGGCTGAGGGACCGGCCCGGAGCAGTCGTAAAAGTTGTTTTTACAGACATGAAACAAAGCCTGCTCGATTTTAAGTTTATTGAAACTGATCACAGCTACCTGGACTGAAACCAGAGGGAAATTTATTGGTCCTCAGGCCCGTTGGCATGTGCACTGACAGCGAGGGAAACCGAGGCCTGCAGAGGTTTTCTCCGGAGCCGAGGGGAGCCGGGCTGGCTCTGGTTCGTCAGTGTTCAGGGCTCACGGTACCGGCGGTGTGCGCGCCTGGCGGTGGCGGTTTCTGTTTCGTTTTGTTTTGCTTTTTGCTTTTGTTGTTTTTAGAGCAACGTAAGCTGCAGTGGACGCCGCTAAGATTTCCGGCAGGCGGCCAATCTTCCTTCACATAAGGGGACCGGCAAAAGCCAAAGGCTGCTGGTTTTGCTTGGGTTACGGGCATGATTTTCTTCGTGGCTTCGCTACCATCCTGCCTGATCTTTTGTCTGACACGTGCGGGATGACTTTTCTGAAAACGCACACGTGTGTGCTGGGTGGGTGTTGAGCCCACTTTCCCCACGATACACTTCTCCAGGAATTCTAGAAGGCACGTAAGATCCTGAATTGCTTGGTAAGAGTTTAGGAAACTCACATTCTGGAAAGGACGCCCACGCGCTGCTATTTTGTTAGACGCCCCCCCACCCCCACTTTCTCTCTGTCCCCCAAGAGCTTGCCGTGAGCCGCGCACGGGTCACACAGTTGTCCGAGGACGTCGGGTATCCCACCGACACTCACCACCAGACAGCAAGTCGGGGACGGGACCCCCGTTTCGGGGACGTCTGGCAGCTACCTGTGAAACCCAGTGCTGTGGGAATTGCCTCGGGAAAGAAGGAAAAGAACAAGAAGCCACGCACATCTGTGTCTCAGGCCACCCATCCTGGAAGTGCCCAGAGCGCTGTGGGGTGGCAGGTGCAGGGTGCCAGCTGTGAGTCACCAGGGGCAGATACTAGCCCAGGGGACACATGGCTCCTGCTTCGTGAGGCTCCGTTGAGCGCAGGATGCTGTTTGTTACACAGAAATGCTTTCTGATACTTTTGGGGACCTGAGTTTTCCTGTTTAGAGGAGGTTTTTGTTCAGCAGCTTAAAAAACAACATGTTTCTCTGCATTGAAGACATGAAATGAATATGTTGGCACAGAAATCCGGTGACACACTCACGTATTCACCTTTGTACTCACGCTCCTGCATTCTCACACGCTAACACACTCACCTGACATACGACACACACTCTGTAACGGCACTCCCAGCTTGCTCCACGGTGCTGGCTCCAGAAGAAATGTTCTCCCTAAGCTGGTGTCTGTCCCTTGTCCCCTCACTTGCCTGGTAATTAAATTCTCACTGATTTATTGACTGACAGCCAACAAATCCCAGTCTGGTCTTTATGACGCACAAACTTCCAGGTTCAACTCTCTCCCACAACAGCCTGACTGGTGGAGGGAGGAGGAGGAGGGAGGAGAAGGAGGGAGGAGGAGAGAAGAGGGAGGAGAAGGAGGGAGGAGGAGAGAAGAGGGAGGAGAAGGAGGGAGGAGGGGAGAAGAGGGAGGAGAAGGAGGGAGGAGGGGAGAAGAGGGAGGAGAAGGAGGGAGGAGGAGGGGGGAGGAGGAGGAGGGAGGAGGAGAGAAGAGGGAGGAGGCGGGAGGAGGGAGGAGCAGGGAGGAGGTGGGAGGAGGCGTGGAGGGAGGCAGAGGCCCACCTGGAGCAGAAGCAGGAGCCGCCATGTCTTGGCCAAAGAGCCGTTCCACCGAGTGAGGACAGACAGGCGTCGCGGGCTGCGGGCGCTGGGGCCAGAGGAAACCTGGTCCTTCCCGCAGCCTCAGGGCGGCGGCCCCCAGACAGGCGCTGGAGGGGACGCAGCTGGGCTCGCACCAAGACCGTGGCGAGCTCCAATTCCACCTAAGGGAGCGCGGCTTTATTAAAAGTCATGACTGAAACTGCATGACAGGTGCCAATATTCTCCACCCTGACAGATGTGTCGTTCGCGAATGCCATTTTCTTGTCAGCGGTCCCTGGATGGAGCGGCCCGCATCACCATTTGTCTCTCTTCCAGGAGACCACACATGCCCGCCAGTTGACTCCGAGCTGCGCGGCCCGGCTGGTGGTAGGAGCCTCACAATGAGACTTATTAACAGACAGTCCATTCTTTTTATTTAGCGCATTTCCAAAGCACGCAGCGCGCAGGAGATCGTTTGAAAAACGGTGGCAGGTCACATGCAGGCCAGCAAGCTGCCACCGGAAACTGAGCCTCAGGGAGCAGCATCGCCACCCCACAGGCGTGCACACCCCAGGCCCGCTGGGGCCTCTGACCCTCCCGGAGCGCCCGGCCACCGCGGCGCTGTCCCTGCACAGCGGGCACCCCTCATGAAGGACTCCCTTGCTCTCCGTTTCCCTAAGCCCTCTTCGTTTTCCTTCTTTTTTCCCTTCTTCCCATTTCCTTTCATCCCTCTTCTGTTTTGTTTCAGGTGAGCTTTCTCATGGCAGCTGGGATGTAAACGCCTCCTGACTGGCCATTCTCATGGGGCCATCTCGTCCTCCTGCTGGTTTCAAATGCAGACAGAAATGGTCTCTCTCGCTGGCCCCACGTGGACACAGGTAAAGACCTGCCTTCTCCGCTCCAGCCCGCCGAGAATTACTACGTGAAGTGATTTGTCGGGAGGTGGGAAGGCGGCCATTTCGGCATGGAGGCTGCTGTGTGGTACAGAACCACAGGCTGGCAAAGGGCCGTCACTGGCCCCAGCTGACCCCTTGGTGGCTGTCCCTACGGGGATGCAGAGGCCAGAGCATGAGCTGCACAGCCGGTCACAGGCGACACTGGCCTGCACTGGGGGAAGTGGGGCCTGGCCCTCCTGCCCGCTTGGTCCCGCTGCTGCGGCTGGGCCAGGGTACAGGCTAAGGGTCCCCCAGCAGTGTCCTTCCTGGCCAGGTCTCTCGGCCAAGGTGGTGGCACCCGAGGCGATGCTGGCCGGCCCTTGTGGGTGGACCTGTGCGACCGCCTCCAGGGAGAGACCACTCTCCTTTTCACCAGCTCCCCCAGCCATACGACAGGGAAGGAAAATCAAAGCCGTCGTGGTGCAAGGAGATCCCACCTTACCGCCTTCACGGGGAGACGGCGGCTGGGCTCAAGCAACGTCCCTCGCCCGCGGTCGCCCCTCAGCCACCGCCCGGGTCGGACATGGATGCAGACTCAGAAGGTGCAGCTGAGAAAATTCGCAGCCGCTCTCTTGCGTGCTGGGCGCCCACGGGCGTGGGAAGCAGATGTGAACGACCTGAGCGGCGGCAGACGTCCTTCACCAGGAACGGAGCTTCTACGCTCTTTTCTTTAACAGTCACGCATATCAGCACAGCACTGGGTGGGCGCTGCGAGCTGTCCACTCACCAGTGCGTCTCAGACAGTGTCAGGCCCCTGTCCCCATCGTGCTACCAGGGAGCCGCCGTGCACGGACTCCGCTGTGCCAGGTCCACCTCCCACTGCCCCGCTGCCCACTGTCCGTGCACGGGCTGTGCGGCCTGTGGACGGAGAGGGCCGCTGCCTGCAGTCCCCTCGGTCTCTGCCCGGCGCGTGCCTGCCCGAGGCCGGAGGAGGACGCGGCCCTCACCGCCCCACAACGCGCCTGCTGAGCTGATCCGGGGTCTTTTCCACGGTCTCCCAGACCTATCAGGTCTCCTTTTGCTTTTCAGCCAATATTTGTTAACACCTTGGGCTGCTGATAAAGCCAGACCTTAATTCCTCGTGTCCTTACTGTCTGCGGTGCTCAGGCCGCTCTTTGCACTTGACCGCAGTCGAACATGTCAAAGCCACACACCGGATGCATTGTGTCCGCTCGCGGCGATCTGGCAGCCTTTAGTGAAGGAGGGTCTCTGTTTTACAGGCCCTTGCAGCCCCGTCCCCACGGCTGTGGGGTGGCCACTGACCTGCTAGCTCCCCCGATTCCCCACAAGTCGTGCTCCGGAGGAAATCCCGGGCAGCAGGAGCGTTTTCACCTTCCTCCGCTGGGTCTCGTAGGAGCACTGCCGCGTGAGAGCACTTGGGTCAAGCCTACGGGAGCCTCCTTCCCTCCTGCCGTGTGCGCTTGCCTGGCTCTGCCTCCTGCCCTCTCCCGGATTTGACCGTCTGAAGCAGGGGTGCCAGGCAGCAGGGCGATGTCTCTCAGAGTGGACGCACCACAGATGCAGTGGAGGGCGGCTCGACGACGCTGCATATCAGATGTGACGCGCGACCTACGAGAACTGTCTTCGTCCGGTCATCTGGCAGCAAGCCCGTCCGTGCACCTCCAGCCGGGAGTGTCCCTCCCTCCCGCGGAGAGGCAGGGGCGCTGGCGAGACGCGCTTCCTGGCTCTCAGCGCGCTCTTGGGAGAGCCTCTCTCGGCTCCGCTTAAATAGTTTTTTCTTGGGACACTGATTTTCTCGACCTTTCCCCACCGCTGCCTCAGCCTGTGCAGACTGCAGGTGACAGTGGTGCTCAGTCACCAGGACGGGGTGGGAAGCAGCAGGGGCCGGGGGAGCCCGTCCACATCAGGTGTGAGGTCTCCGGTCTAAGTGCAAACGGGGTGTCCAACAAGGACGCGTGTTTTCACTCGCAGGCTGGGTGGGACGGGGACGTGTGCGGGGATTGATGCGTGTCACCGCGCAAGTCACAGGGCCCTTGTTCACGGGCGCGCAGACCCCGCCACGCGTGATGACGGCGAGCAGGATGGGCAACAAGGTGTTTGAGCTTTTTCAGGAAGTAATTTCATTCACGTTTCAAGAGCCGCGAGGTCTTCCAGCAGCAAGAAGCTCGTTCTCTTGCTTCTGCTGAGTTGCGGTGGGCGCGACCTCACGCTCCTGAAACACCCTCCACTGCCGAAAATGCGTGCCCGTCACTCAGAGCTGCCCAGATGTCACGCGCTTGGGTCTTCCCCGCATTTCCATCTGTGGTAGTTTTCTCCCCTTCCCTCCCCTTCCCTCCCTGCCCTCCCCTCCCTCCCCTCCCTTCCCCCCCTCTTCCCTGTCTTCCCTTCCCTCCCCTCCCCTCCTTTCACTCCCCTTCCCTCCCCTCCCCTTCTGTTCCCTCCCATCCCCTCACTTTCCTCCCCTTCCCTCCGTCTCCACTCCCCTCCCTCTCCACTCCCCTCCCTCTCCCCTCCCTTTCCTTCCTTCTGCGCCTTTCCT
>RJWH01006945.1:0-18869 GCA_004363575.1 Solenodon paradoxus | reverse complement strand
CGCAGGATGAAGATCAGCAGGACTGAAACTAGCTGGAGAAGGTCCCCCTGACTGGTGACCTGTGTTCACAAGGGCTCCTAACGGGCACCTACAGCACCATCGTGAGGTGGGGAGTGAAGGGTTGGGTGGAGAGAGGTGGGGACACTCCTAGTGAGAGCCGCTTAGATCAGCAGAAGCCTGAGAGGAGCTCAAGGAATCAGGGATGGTGTGATCCCAGGGGACCCCGCACCTGCTGGGGCTCGCCACCCTCCTCTCTGCATCGTGGGCCACCCGGGCCAGCCAGCAGATGCAGCCCCATCGGCCCGCAGACATCTGTGCATCGGAGAAGCAGCCGTCACTGCCTCACCCTGCCCCTTAGTGACATGAAGTCTGAAGATGCCAGGCCACGTGCTGGAGATGAGATCACTGGTGGCGCCCGTATGTGCCTGTGTGGTGCCTGTTTGTGCAGCGTGTGTGCTTGCCTTCACCACTGGCTTCCTTCAGAAGACCTGGGGGAAGATGCGGCCTCGCTCACACTTCGGAGCCCGCGAGGGCAGCCTCAGCAGGCACGTCTAGGCCACATGACAGCCCCACCCGCCACCGCCCAGCCTGAAGCCCTGGGTTTCTACCAACAGGCGGGCAGAGCCCTTCAGACTTCTCTGCTGGGGCTGCTCAGTTGAAGACTCCACTCTCAGGAGCTTCCTTTGGCCTCAGGAAGAATCCCGGAGCTGGGCAGCCTCAGCCTCCATCAGTGGCCTCACTGCCCCCGGGGCTGCAGTGGCGGCTGTGAGCACAGGAGGCGAAGAAGTGAGGGCCCCGCAGAGGAAGCCAGACTGTCCGTGTGCTGGGCGACCGAGCGTGTGGACCAATGTCCCCTGGAAGCGGGGCCCTGAGCAAAGTCCCCCTGGGGTGCCATGGACCTCCGCCACAGCACCGGCCCGACCGCGCGCCCCACAAGGCAGCGGGGCCTCCCCGGCGAAGTGGGGCTTCGGAGGACGCTGCCCACCTGGGGAGATTGGCTCAGAGGGCCCTTCCCCACACAGGGCGGTGAGAGGAGTCGGGGTGGGTCCGGGACAGCGCGCCTTCCTGCCCACCTGTCTTCCTCGCAGGTCTGAGAGCCGGCCCGTCGCTGAGCGTGCGGAGTGCCGGCCGCCAGCGGGAGCCCGGTCTTTCCATGCGTTCGGTTGAAAGGGGGATATTTAAACATATCTGCAAGTGTAACGTTAAAGTCTAGAAGAGAAGGCAATATTCTTTTCCGAATAAATTCTGTTGCCAGCACTGGAGAGAATGACAAGAATGACGGAGACATTGCATTTTCTGCTTTACCGTCTCCCCTTGTCACAACGGTCTTCAACGATATTCCTGTTTAGTGATGTCTCCCTCCCGCCCTCCCTTTCTCTCTCGTCGCCACCTCTGCCCAGACAGAGTGTGTGCGCACACTCGTTTCAGGGTCTCATCCAGGCCATCTGCTCTTTCATGAAAGTGATAGCTTTTAGTTTCCTTTAATGTTTCTGCTTAGAAAAGATCAGAGGTCTGTATAATAATTAGCTTCTTCCTACTAATTGCTGACAACTTGGATCCCTTTTTATCTGAGCATCAGAGTGTTTTAAATATTAACTAAGCTTCACAGCATCTCTGGTGATGTGCTGGGCGTCTGATGGAGCTGGGTCACCGGCCAGTGGAAGCGGAGACAGCGAGGGACCGTGCGGGCCCCAGGACACAGGACGTGAGGCCGAAGCTGTCTCGTAGAGGCTGTCCACGCTCCGGAGCGTTCTGTGCCCAACACGGCGAACCTCTGGGTGTGGCCGCCCGCGTCAGCACTGTGAAGTCAAGCCCGTCAGCAACTCTGGGACACTCCTGTGTAGGAGCAGGCACGACACGGCGGGCTCCCACGACCGCGCGTGACGGCCGGAGCAGAGGGGGCTCTGCAGGGACCCCGGCCGCTGCTTTGCAAGCGTGCAGTGAGGAAACCGCCTTTCAGGGAACTTACTGACACTCTAGCTCTGCCTGTGCTCCTGTGAGCTGATCTTGGTGTAATGAAATGTACCCGGTCATCTATTCCATCTATTGATCATTCATTATATTAAATGGGAGGTGTTGCAATTAAGTTGTAGAATCAATCACATAGACAAATGAAATGAAAAATTATTAGCTTTATGTTGAATGACCGTTTTAGGGTTCTATCACTGTTGTGTTAGCTGGATAATTGGTACATACTTGGCACATCACGTTCTAGAATAGTCATTGCTTAGACGCAACCGTTTAAAGAGATGACTATTTGCTTCCTAGTTCACTTTCTGATTTAAAACGTGAGTGAAGCTGTCACCGGCCGTGGTCCAGTGCAGGGACTATGGGCCTCCAGGAGGCGGGGGCGCCGCCTTCCACCTGCCCCGCCTCGTGGAGCCCTCATGGTGGCTCGTCTCTTGGTGGCTGCAAGAATGGAGCTGTTTCAGACGGCCCCATGTCTTCGGCTGTCATATTTGACTGACGTGCAGGTCCTGGACAAGTCGTGGCTCCTTTAAAGGTGGAGGGGTCAGCTCTGGGCGCTGGTCCCTCCTGGCAGAGGCTGCTTGAGGTCAAGGTCTGAAGACACCTGGAGAAAGCAAAGGTTGACCTGGAGCCGCCCAGGAGCATGGCCACTGTGAGCAGTTGACCGGAGAGTTGTCAGAGGGACCCTCCATCGTCAGCTCCTTTGACTGTTTCTTCTGATATTTGCCTCCATATTCCTAAGTATGACACACGGCTCCCTAAGTAACTCATTTCAGACTTTATCTGTTGACTTTTTATTACAACAGATGAACACATTTGCTTTGCACCTCTTGGTTTTCCTGCCTCCCTACTCCCAGATAGAACCCTTTCATAATTTATGGCTAAATCCATTGTCAACACTTTTGTGATCACGCTGATGAAAACATTTTAGAACAAATTAATTGGTGAGTCTATTGGCATGTGGCATTTGTACCACCAAGCGCTAGGCCTCTGAGTGGTTTGAGTTAAAAATTGCTTCTTTTCTTCATTGCTTAGTTTCGGTTCTGCTTTTGCTTTGTTGTTCTGTGGGTGGGGGGGGGGGGTGTGAGCGTATGTGAGGAATCTCTGGCTGGCTATTCGTCATATAATTTTCCTCATAAAATGTCAATGTCCTTTTTCCCAGAGGCTGCCTTCTTGGTCTACTTAGCAGTCCAACCCGAGTCCCCCCGCGCACTGTTTGCTCCTAGTCTCCCAGTGCGGTCGTCACCCTAGAAACCGCGCGTGTTGTCATCCATTAGTTTCCTTACTGTATTGGTTCCCAGACTGTTCTCTTTCTTGGTTCATCCAATTATTTGCACAGAACATTTTTCCATAGTTTCCTGAAAAAGAATTCACAGAAAGTCAATTTAATAAGATTGCGTGTGTCTGCAATGTCTTTGTCTGACTCTCCCATCCAGGTAATTTGACTGGGTATAGAAATCTGTCTTGACAAGTGTGGTGACATCTTGATTCTCATGACTTACCGGGTTTAGCTGTCGCTTTCTTTCTCAAAGAATTTAGAAATGTTGCTTTATGCTTCGTGATTTATTCTTTATTTCAACCCTGCGCTTGCTGCTCTTGGAACCCATGAATCTGGATTTTCATGTCTTTAGTGTTACATGTTTTTAAAACTCCCATCAGTTGCACATTAGCTCATGTGGGTTAATTCTGTTTTCTTTTTCTTGTTGTTTCTTATCTCGCATTGTCCATCTCTGTGTTTTTGTTCTACTGGTGGGGAGAGTTCCTTGATTTATCTTCCTTTTTTTTAACAACTTTATTTATTATAAAACCGTTTTATTCATCAAAGTGCCTATTCACCAATTATTTTCTTTTTAGAGCAACTTCTCTATATTTTTGTTGATGCACTATCTCTTCTTTATTCCCTGTAACTATTCCTTAAACCTGTTTATAATTTCTTTCTCACACTGACTTTCTTCTGTTTCCATTTGTTTTTATTCTGCCTTTTATTTCTTTTTTTCTGTCTCTTGCTGGATAGAGTCTTTCTTCAGGCATGCAGCTCATTCCTTAACACGGTGAAATATTCTTAATGTTAATTTAATTAGAACCAAAGTAAGGGAGTGCATGGCCCTGCATATCGTTGAGAACTATTCCTTGACCAAGGCCATGTGGTAGTACATTCTGTGTGTCAGCCATATGATCATGAGCAGGTGACTTAACCCTCCGTGTCTCTGTTTCCAAGTCTTTGACAGAGCTTAAAAATTGGTGTGAGGTTTAAATCAATGTATCCAAAGGTTAGAACAATTTCTCACACATAGAAATCACTCACTAAATCTTAGCTGTTATTATTATCATCATCGCATAGTTGGGTCACATTGTGGTATCTAGTTCTGATACCCACCCATTAATTGGGGCATCGTCAAGCTAAAGAATTCCAAGAGAATGGTGACAAAGATCTGGAGACTATCAGATGAAGATTGGACAAAAGGACATGAACATGGATCCTGGAAAGGGGAAAAGGATAGATGAGGAAACATGATATTAATTATTGAATAATAAAAAATGTTTGCCAATTAGCTCTTTTTTTCTGGTTGTAAACGTTAATGGTTTTATTAAAATCTGTGAGACAGCTCTCTTAGCCAAGGAGGAACCGAGGAGGGTTGCTGCAATAATGTCAGGAGACGTGTGAAGGGAGAGAAGAACGTGAGAACCAAAAGTTTTGACAGCCTCAGCTATGTCGTGGTCATCAGGACGCTACCTTTCACAAATACAGAGTTAACCACAGTGTCCTGCCTTGTACAACACAGACGTGCTGACTTTAAGTTACTGAGTCAGAAGTCTTATGAAAAAAAAACAAAAACCAAGGTACTTTTGGGCTGTTCATTCTGGAGGCTCCAGGAGCAACTGTGATTTCCTACATTTTCAGCTTCCCGAGATCTCCTCCATCCTCAGTTCCTGACCCCTTCCTCTCATGTCAAAGCCAGCAGAAAAGGAGCCCCAAATCTATCTCATTTATTTCCTTCCTTCGCTCTCCTCCTGCTCTTCCTCCTCCTCCTCTTTCTCTCTCTCTCTCTTGCCCATTTTACAAGGACCTTGTGATGATTTTGAACCCACCCATATCATCCAGAATTATCTGTCTATCTCGAGGTCATTAAATGTAACCTTAAATATCTGAAAAATTACTTTGCCCTGTAATGGAACTTAGTCACCAATTTGAAGATTCCCATGTGCATGCCTGGGTGGCAGGTGGGGTAGTGGGGTTTTTCTAACTACTGCATGACCTGTGTCACTTTTCTTCTCTTGTGTTTTCATTGAGGGGACATTGGTTTACAGCACTGTGTAAGTTTCAGGGGTACAGCTTCATACGCCAGCATCTGAAAACGCCACATCATATCTGCCACCGAAGATCTAGTTTCCCTGCATCACCATGCAGTCGATGCTCCCCCAGCCCATCCTCCCCCAAACCTTTCCCAGCTGGTGGCCGCCACTCTGCTACCAGAATCTAAGGAGTTGGTTAGTTTTGTTTCACGGGGACCCACATGAGTGAGATCGTATGTGTTTGTCTGTATCTGACTTACTTCACTTAGTACAATCGCTCAGGTGCCAGACATATTGCCCAAACAGCAGGGTTTCATCTTTTCTTCTAAGTAGTGCTCCACTGTGTGTGTATAACACCTCCTTATCGGGTGAGTATACACTTTAATGAATAATCATCTTTCCCGGGGCACGAGGTTGATTCCCGATCTTGGCTACCATACCAGTAAACATAGGGATGCACACATCTGTTCAAATGAGTGTCGTAATGGTCTTGAGATAGCTGCCCCGCAGGGGGATTGCTGGATCGTGAAGCAGTCCAGCCTCGGATGCGTCTGACGGAGCTCCGTGCTGTTTCCCAGCCTGGCTGCCTACGGCTGTATCCCCACCGCATTGCACAGGTTTGCTTATCACCACGTCTTCACCAGCACTGCTGTTTGGGGTCTTTTCTTTTATTATTAGCATTATTGAATAGTTTTATTACTTCTTTGGTTTACATCGCTATGGGCATTTTGGGATATTGATGTGCACTCTAGAGGGTGTGCATTTCACACACAGGCCCCACCAGAGCCCAGTGCCCTTGTCCGCCGCCTGGTTCCTCCTTCCTTCCCTCCCCCTCCCGCCCTCTCAGTAGCCACAGTCTTATGTTCTCTGAATCTTCTTGAGACTTGTTTGTTTTTAGATTCCACATGTGAGCGAAACTACTCTATGTTCCTTTTTTCCATTCTGGCTTATTTTGTTTAACATAATCGCGATCACCTCTGGTTTCATTCCGACTATTGTAAAAGGTACGAGCCCATCTTTCTTCACAGCTGCACAGAACTGCGCTGAGTGTCCAGACCACAGCTCCTCTCTGCCGCCGTCCGCTGATGGGCCCTGAGCTCGCCGCCACGCTGGGTCCTGCGACTGTGCGGCTGTGAACACACACAGGGGAGCAGATATTTTCTGATAGAGATTTTGTGTGCTCTGGACATATGCCCAGGAGGGGGACTGCTGTCTCGAATTGTAGATCCATCTAGATTTTTTGAGGAATTTCCATACTGTTGTCCAGAGAGGTCGCTCTGATTTGCACTCCCAGCACAGGAAAGAAAGAGTTGGCAGGTGTTCCGAGCAGAAAGAGACTGCAGTCCCCGGCCCAGCACGGGGGACTACATGACTAAGAGACGCCTGGGAAGATGTCCTAAGGACAGAGTCCAGCGGTACTCAGGTGGTTGGGCCCATGGGTGCAGAGACAAGCAAAGAAGGAAAGGAGGAGACAGAGGAGGAGGAAGGGGAGGACGGTGGACCCTGAGCGGCCATTGGGCCAGCTGCTGAATCCCGGCCGGGACTCTGACTGGCCCCTGAATAGATGAGACGTGAGAGGACGGTCTGCAGGGGTCCCCCTGTGTATGAAGGCTACGCCCAAAATGTCAGCTCTGGGCACCTGAGCCGTGAAGGGATTCTGGAGACATGGTGTCTCACGTAATACAACCATTGAAAGCATGAGTGTGATTGCCCTAAAAACCACACGAAAGGAACAAAAAGGACAAACACCATGCAAAGTCCACGCTGTTGTCACTTACGGGCTGGCCTATTCAAATGGTGGATTTGGGTGCAAAGGAGGAAGCAGGGGAGAGGTGGGGCGAGTGGGCAGCAGGTCCGGGAGGCAGATCTCAGGGAACAAGCTTTCCCTGCTGACAAAGAACTGCCTTGGGGTGGACAGCCCTGCCCGTGTCTGGAGCAGGAGGCCAGGTGCAGCTTTCCCTGCAGACGCAGAGGTGGAGAAGGTAGGCTGACGGGGTCAGGGAGGTGACCCTGCCTGGAGGGGCTGTGTGTTCGGGCAACAAGAACGGGGGGACTGTGAGTGCGGGTCCTGGGTGGGTCCCTTCCGAGCCGTCTGCTTCCAGGCCGCCACACTCAGGCAGCCCTCCCACAGCCACTTGAGGAAAGCAGTCTCCCCAAGGTGAGCCCTAAAATTTTCTCTCCCTGAGACCCCTGCAAAGCTCTGCCAGGAAACCTGGAGGGGACGGCAGCCAGGCTTCTCTTGAGATAAATGGCTGCCCAGACGTGCGTGCCGGTCACGTCGGTGAAAGTTAGATGGAAATGTTTTGCTTTGCTTTGGAAAACTTCGCACTGGAACTACTTCTAAAAGGGGAGGCTGGAAAGGCAAAACGGAAGCGACCTGGTAAGAGACGCTGGAGCGTAGTGGAAAGAGAACATGCTGGAACAAGTCTAGTGAGGGAGAGTGTGTGTGCTCACGTTTGGTCTCACTGTGGCGACAGACCGACACTCACAAACAAGGAGAATGCCCGGCGTGTGCACATGGGTGTGCCCTTGCCCGGCTCTTCAGAGCGCACGTTGGCCATGATGACAGGCGTCATTTAAAGGGGGTCTCGGGTGCTATCAAGAGCGTTTTGAGCGACAGTAGGTGTTTCTGTGCTCTCATACCCACACGCAGTGCGAACCGAGGTTTGTTTGAGGTTAATTTAAATATATTATTCCCAGCCCTCTGTTCAACTTCTGCTTGTTTATGAGATTTGTACAAACCCTTGAGAGATTTACTCATTACTTAATCTGGTTTGTGATATTTTAATTCTATTCATGTTGTGTTGATCAGCACAACACCCGCGTGCCACACCGACGAGAGTTTCCAAGACAGTAGCTGCAGACGCTGTGGCAATGACATCACCGCCACAGAAGCTCAGCAAAGGCGCCGATGCAGAGAGGCTGCAGCGGAGGGCAGTTTTACAGGGAATCCGCGCTTTGTGTTCCTCAGCACCGCTTGTCAAACGGATTTTACATCACTCCGTTCCCTTTGCCAAAGCATCCGAAAGCAGCTCTGAAAACCATCAGCCCTGCTTGCTCAGTGACGTTTCTGGACACCTCTCCCTCCAGCCCTTCCTTGTTGGGCAAACGGGCACCCCGTTTTCAGTTTGATTCATAGCACAGATGTCCTTTCCTCTTCCTTCCACCTCCTGTTCAGCTCGTTTTCTCCCTCCTGTGCCCGCTGGTGTCCCTCCATCCATTCAGTCTGTAAACATTCACCCGAGTCTAACGTTCGACTCAGCGCTACCAGACGCGTTCCTGGGGCACAGTCACGACAAAACAGAGGCCGCTCTGCTCGTGTGGAGTCTGGACGCTACAAGGGGAAGATACACAATGAAAAGTCAAAGGATTAAATAAAGAACAAAATATCAGGTATAGGGCACCCAACAGAGAGAACCCCTCGTCTCTGATGTGATGGTAAAGTAGTTTCTCCAGAGCAAATGACCGCGACACACCCCAGGGGACCCGCATTTCCTTCTGTGCTGGGTACGCTTCTCATCTCCACACTTCTTTCTGGGGTCTGCATGTGTCCTTTAACCTGTGCTATTAAGGGGCGCCAGTTGCTTTCACATATTAGGGAACTTTCTAAAACTCTTAGTTATTGATTTCTAATTTAATTCCATTGGTCAGCGAACATACTTGGTGTGACAAATTCTGGGGGTACTGAGATTTAATGGCTCTGTGGCCCAGGACATGGTCTCCCCTATGCATGTCACCCATGAAACCTGGGAGAAGGGGTGTCATGTTGTTGGGGGGAAGGAGTGGAAAACAGTAACTGGATGGAGTTGGTTGACAGTTATGGTTATCCTTAGTGATTTTCAGTTCCCTTGTCCTGTGAATTATTGAGAGGACATTGATATTTCTGATTACATTGTAGATGATCTATTTCTCTTTGCACTTCTGTCCGTTTTTGCTTCATGCATTTTGAAGTTTGTTGTAAGATATGGACATGCTGAGCATGGCTGCTCTCTGGAAAAACTGAGTCCTTCGTTACTGCAGAATGAGCTTTCACAGGTGATGTGATGCGCTCTCATAGCAACCCTTTTTATGATGATAAATTATTTTCATTTTTCTTTCTGTTAGCACGCACTGTCACTTTTCCATATGTTTACCAATCACTTTTCACTTATTAGGGTCTTTATATGTAAAGTGCAGCTCCAGTCTCTCTTATCGTTTATATTTTGTTTTTTATCCATTTAACAATCTCTTGTCCTTTTTATACGATCTCTGCCTTTTAAATAGAATATTTATATCATTGACATTTAGTTTCGTTACTGAAATGCTAAATTTAAGTCTATCATCTTGCACCTCGCTTTCAATTTGTTGCATCTGTTCTTTTCTTTCTTCCTATTTTTCTGCCTTCTATTAAGTGGAGTATATTTGTGAGTCCATTTTATCCCTTTTTTTGCTCTTCCTTCCTTATCACCACTGGCCTGCAAGTGATAAACTCTTCATGGAGGCTCGAGGGCCTCACCCTTCCGCGGCTCCCTGTTCTCTTGTGAGCATCCGTATTTCCTGCACTGCAGGCCCATGTTTTACCGCTCTATGCAGCTTCTGGTGTGGACGTATTTTAACATGACACCATCTGAGGTCGTTTTTCTTCATGTTTCTGGTGCTTGGGGCTCTTTGAGCTTCTTCTGTGTATTACAGTCTATCAGATCTGGACATGTTTTAGCCATCAAAATGTTTCCACAGATCTAAGTTTACAGTTTCACATTTAAAAAAATGGTTTTCCTATGCATTTTATTTTCATGATGTTTATAGCTCCAGCTTCAAGCTCGTTATATTTTCTTCTACAGTATCGCATCTGACATTAATCTTATCTAGTATGTTTTCATTTTCAGTTGTTGCGGTTTTTCAAAATTTGGTTTGGATTGTTTTTATTTCATTCATATCTCACTTAACTTTGAATCAAACTGAGCTGTTTATTGTGTTTGGTCTCTTAATCCTAAGTTTCTGGGCCTAATGGTTCTAAATTTGCTTCAATATACAGATTTTTAAAGATCCTTATTATGATGTGGTTTCTGGTTTCTTTCTTGGTAAGCCTGCTCGTCTGTGACTGAATGCCAGCCAGGCATTGCGGATTTTACCTCAATTGGTGTGGCACGTGTCTCTATTTCTGAAAGCAGTTTTTGACTTTTATTTCTGAGACGCAGTTACATTGCATGGAAATAATTTCTGCCCAGATGGTAACATAACAGTGACTAGCGTAAGGCTAATTATTCTCAGCTTCTAGGCCCACACTCTCCTATGCCCCACAATTTATGAGCTATTCCGGGTTTACTGGTAGAGAAAGGCACTCCATTTGGCTCTGTGTGAATAATGGCACTGTTCTCACTGAAAACATATTTTAAACATATTATGTAGCTCACCCATTTCAAACGTACGATTCACTGATTTTTAGTAAATGTACCAAGCTATAAAACCACAACTGTAAATCAGTTTCAGCATCCTTTTGTTATTCCAATAAGATTCTTCATTCCCTATGACTATTCATTCTGATCCCCACCCCCCAGCAATTACTAATCTGTTTTTCTACAGATAAAACCATTCCTGTTTGTATCCCGACATTTCCCATTCTTACCCTTCACACACAACCAGGGATGCACCCAACCCGGGACAGCGAGTGCGGAATTGTGTACTTTTGTGTCTCTTGAGTAGATACCTAAGCACGGAATTTCTGACTCAGAATACAATTTATATTTAGCTTTGGGAGAAGTTGCCAAATGATTTTCCAATGCACTGCAATTCTCAAAAATGCTGTACTGAAGTTTCTGTTCCTCTACATCCCTGTCGACATATTTTATTGTGTCTTTTATTACCACAGAAATTTTAGTTGTGTGAGATGCTGCTGCATTGCATTTAAAATTTGCGTTCCTGGATACAGTCTTGATGGGGTACATACTTGTGATTCAAGTACCATCTTTGAATGTGAAATTTTCTATCCACCTTTTTAATAGAACTGTTTTCATTTTATTAAAAAGTGAACTTTTTTGGCTTGGGCTTTTTATGTTTTGGTTTTCTTTCTTTCTGTGTGTGTGTGTAGTATAGTATGGATTACAGCATTGTAAATATTTTTCAAATATTTTCTCTCAGCCTGTTCCTTGTCTTGATTTTCTTAATGGTGTCATTTGAAGCACAAATGTTTGACTTTCAGGTGAGGCCCCACTCATCTACCCCTCAGATAATTTTTGGTGGTTCCCCCGAGTTTCTTCACAAGCAAGCATTGATCAAGCACGTAACAAATATTCAAGGGGACTGCACAGAGCTCAGGTTTGCTTTCTGCCATGTCTCTGATCGGGACCTCTGTCTCATCTGACTGCCTCTCTGTCCCTGAATCCCACTTGCTGCTCCACTCTGCCGGTCTTCTGTCTCCTCTGGGCTCCTCTCTGGCGTCACGGTCTGAGATCTCCCTGGTCAGCGAGCTCTGTCAGAGCGATCCACTCATTTGCTCCCTGCCTGTTAAGCATCTCGTGTCTTAGTGTCCAGTTTCTTTAAAACTATTTAAATGATCTATTTCTGTTCTTTAGCTTCTTGTCCTTGTGTCACGTAGGAAGTAAATCATATTTCGTGACCCCAGTCTGGCCAGAAGCAGAGGTCATTTCATGGCAGTGACGTTCACGGTCAGCTCTGAATGGCAGAAGGGGTAACGCCCTGTGATGCCCACGAGAAAGCTGAGATCCGAAAGGCAGGAAGGATGTGTTCCTGGTCCAGGAAAGCAGAACCTGAAGAAGAGAGGCCTGCGGGGGGAGCAGGTTTGGTGTGAGAGACGGATGGGAAGCTGCGGTGGAGTCACAGTGCTGGAGAGGACGAGCGTGGACGCAGCAGGCACAGACGGAGGCCCCGAGCCCCTGGCTCCTGCCTGCAGCACAGTGGGGGGCCCTGGGCACCTGCTCCCCACCAGACCTGACCCTGCTTCTGGTCCTTGGTTTCCGAACCCTCTGGTTCCCTCCTGACAGTGTTCTCCCCTCTTTATTTTCCTCCTCTTTCCTAGTGATAAAACTTGTCCATCTTTAAGATCTTATAGAAACCTAAGAGTCCAGTCCTCAACCAAAGTGCTTCCCATTTTCAGCCTTTAAGCAGACACAGGTGTGTGCAGTCCCCAGGGTGGCAAGACGGTGGATCAGGGTCAGAAGCAGGCAGATCATGGAGAAAGTCCTTTCAACACTGACCTGCTCCAAAGAAGCTTCTCTGGAGAAGCAAAATGTCAAGGCAGCAGCATCCTTGCAATTCCAGTCTGACTGCTTTGCACCTTCTCTTGTAGGGTGTGTAGTAGGTCCACAGACTAACTGGGACACTGGCAATGTGGATAAGACAGAAATAATTTACAACCATAGGAATTATTATTGTTATTCTAGCACGTTCACTTCATTACCTTTCCTGGGGAGAAAATTGTTAGATGCTTGGTATCTGGAGCAGAAAGGAATTCACTCTGACAAGGCATTGTCTGTACGTTTGTTTTCTGCGGCGTGGGATGACGGGGACGGCGTTTGAATGGTCTCCTGACGTTTGACTGGAACGCCAAGCTCCAAGGGTGCCCCTGCTGCTTGGAAAATTTTATCCCTGTCAATTTAGGTCCTTTAGTTATATTTTGCTAATAAAAATGTCAATACACAAAACATCTTCTGTTGTCTTTTTCTTTGCCACCCAAGATGGCATCTTCTCATAGTTTATGGCTGTTTGTGCTGAAGATTCGCAGGTTGCTGTGCCCGCAGACTCGGAAATCTCCATTCGCAGGCTCTCCGGTGAGGCGACTTCTGCCAGCTTAGAAACGAGTCTATTGTGAGTCAAAGGCGGCGAGGACTTTGCATTTTCCGCATCAGATATTTTAACAGAATCCGGACGCGTGTGCACAGCCGCGTGAACGCAAACCTAGAACAGCCTCCCGTCAGCAGGGCGGCCCGCCTCTGTCCTTGATGCGTCCACTCCGAACGTCGGCAGGTGGGATACAGCACCACAGGGAGGTGAGCAGACGTGTGACTTAAGGGGAGTGTGAGAGCCCATGTGAAGGGCAGGGAGAAGGAAGGAAGGGAGGGAGAGGGGGGAAAAAGAAAAGTAATGCCAGCGGCGAAGGTTATTTAAATTCTTTATGATCTGGCAACTTTGAAATGGTCAGAGGACGCCCCAGCGTGTTGTTTCTCTGGTCTGTCCCTTTTCACACCGCTGGAAAACAGGCTGCTCGAGATCCAGTTTACTTGGGGCTTCTTGCTTTCCATCCTGGAGAATAACTAAGTTTGTAAAGATCTGCTTGCCTCCCGGGCTCCTTAATCATGATCACGGTCTTCAGACCCTCCCGGCTGGTCCTCGCCTCCGCTGAAGCCTGTTCCTTTGGTGCCCCCCTGGCCCTCAGGAAAGAATAACGAGACAATCTGTCGCAAGCCGTCAGTTTTCCTCTGGTGACCAAACTGCCTGGCGCTCGGCATCTGGGGCTCATTGCAGGGCGTGCTGGTGTGGAAGGTGCTGTGTCCCCTGTCCCAGGGACGCTGGACCCCGCAGGCCGCTTACAGCTCTGACCATCACCATCATGCAGGCACCTCCCGTCCCCCGTTCATTGAAACCTCTCACGTGACGCATTTGAGCTGGGAAAACTGACCTGATGGAGGGACAACCGACCTTCTGAAAGTCAGCAGGGCCTGCTCCTCTCCACGCAGGGCCTGCAATCTGATGCTCACCGAGGGCGGACACACGGCTGGCCGGGACGCTTCTGAGTTCGCTCAGAGCCGCAGAGTCAGAGGCTCGGGCACAGCCTGTGGTCAGTGTCACGAAGCGCCCGCCCTCCCTCTCAGGATGGCAGACAGAGAGCCCAGTGGGTCCTGCAAGTGCCTGCTTCTGCGTCCAAGCTGCTTGTGATGTTGCTTCCTGATGACAAGAGCATCTTAGGGTCTCAGACTCGGGACGATCTGAAAACACGGCTTTCTCCGGATCGGCTCCAGCGTCCCTGGTGTGGGGGGTGCTCCTGGGCAGCTCATCTCTGCACTGCTTGTTAGACAGGCCCCACACGGAGCTGCTCCCCACCGGCCTCCACGCCCCACTTCTACGCCCGGACCCCCTATCCCCTAACTGGGTCTCAGCAGGCTTTCACACTGGGTCTAGTTTTATGCAGGCTCAGGTTTCTGCCAGCAAACTGCCCACCGGCGTCCCAGCTGTGGGTGTGGCTGGTGGTCACTGAGCGCTGCCCACACTGGCCGGCCACACTGGCCCAGATGAGTTTCCTCCCCAAAGGCTGCATGTCCTCAAGATCTGTAAGGAAAAAGGCCCAAGTGGGCAGCGTCTCCCGGACTCTCCCATGGATAGAAATTGCCACCAGGCCCTTCCAAAGGGGAGCAGAGGTAGGTCAGAGGAGGGGACACGAAGACAGATGCAGAGGAAGACATCTGAAGGTGTTGTCAGCTAGCCTTGAAGGCGGACGAAGGGGCGCCAGCCTCCGGAGGCTGGAAAAGGCCAGGAGGTGGGGTCGAGACCCTCAGAAGGAGCACAATCCAGCTTCATTTGGCCACTTCCAGCCTCCAGAACTTATGTCCCGTGCATGTGTGTTCTTCTACGCCTTCGGGACTTTATGGCAATTCGTTCAAGTGGACGCCAGGGAGGAAACAGGCGGGCAATGCCGCCTCTTCATTCCAGCTCCCGTCCCCGTCATGCCCCAGACCCAGGGCGCACATGGGATTGTCACCTGAGCCGGTTGGTTTGCTCTCAGACATGGTAGCAAACAGCACCTGGGCTGCATTTGCTTGAATCTAAAGTGGCGCTATGTGGTTCTCCTGTTTAGGGTGCACTTATCCCACCTTTTCCTGTGTCTGTGGGCTTTGCCACCGGAATACAGAAGCTGTGGATACGAATTCACCTCGCCAGGTATCCTGGAGTCAATCCTAACCTTCCCGCGTTTCGCCTCCACCACACCCTCTGCCGACGGGCACCTGAAGAGGCCTTTTCCACGTGAGGGAACATAAAATCCCTCCCAGGCACGCGCCCCACGGCATCGCGCAGCCGGTGTGCCTGCTGAGACTCGCCGGGACCGGCCCCGTCCCAGGCATCCCTGTGTCACCGTCCATCCCTGCCTGGGGTCCCCTGAGTTTTGCCCCGAGCCCCAGCTCCACCTGCGGTTGCTGTTTCAGGGACTCACATCAATTAATCCTCCATTTTCCCAAGAGCTCTCTTAGCCCTTCAGTTTTAAAAAAAATAGGAATCTATGATCTACTGAAGCCAAAAATCACCTAGCTCCTTTATTAACTAGAACTCCTTCAAAATCACCAAAAAAAAAAAAAAAAAAAAAAGAAGTAATGAAATCTCCCAGTTCTTAAAGCCAGGAGCACACAAAAGCACCACGACTGACCCCGCCTCGTCCCCGGCTGGGCCTGGGGGCTGACGTGAGGGTGGTCGAGGCATCTCGCCCAGGCAGGGGCTGCAGAGAACTTCCTGCTGATGAAAGACCACAAAAACAGAACCAACCATGGTTAGTTTCAAATAATTCAATTAAGCAAAGTCACCCTAGAAATAAACACAGCAAAGTCTCGAATGGAAGCCGAGAGCCGTGATTCACAGAGTGTTTCCATATCAAAATGAATCCGAGTCGCAAACATGTGCTTCATTACAGAGGGCAGGCCCGCGCCTCCAGCTCAGTTCCGCAAACACACATGAAGCGTGTATTTCGTGACGAACCTCTATGCATATGCATAACCTCCGGAGTCACGTGGTTTGTTCCGGGGAGACCATGAAGCAAAACTTAGGTGTGCTGTGCATTATCCTGATTTAAGAAGAATATGCCCCGCCGTCTACTGCGAGTGAATTCATTTACTGGGACATCAATTTTGTTTGCTCTCACGGCCTTCGCAGCCCTCAGATCCCAGCCTGCGCTGGACCCCGGGAGACACGTCCGGTTACCCGACCTTCTAGGGGCTGTTTTCTAATGGGAGGCCTTTTCCCATAGGGAAACGGCGTGGCTGTGCCGCGTCTTTGATGAGCCGCAGTCCGGGGGCCCTGGCCTCCCTGTCCCCGCTCGCCAGCCTTCGGGAAGGACGGTATGTGCTGCAGAAGCTGCAGGAGACTTTACCAGCGCGGCTGACGCTGAGTGACAGCCGTGTGTCTCTCTCACTGGCATTGACAGCTGACAGATGGGTACCACTCACACACAGAAGAAAGCCCCCAGGATGATTCGCCAGCTTCCTCCCCATCGCTGGCCACATTTGATGGAGAGCTGCTCGGAATAATAAACCCTTGTCGCTGCCGCAGAGCTGTGTTGGCCCACACAATGCCTGGGTTTTCCTTTTTCCTCTGCAACGGAGCATAAGACACTGACGCTGCTCCGTGGATGCTTTTCTTTCTGTTTTTCTTTATAAGACAAAAAAGGGAGGGAAGGAGGACAGAGCGGGCAGAGGAGGCGGCGGAATCCCACTTGGTGCTGCTCTGGTTGGGGGACGACTCCCCGGGTGGGGGCACCGCTCCGGGTGGGGGCGTCGTGGACCCACGTCCTGGGTGGGCCCACAGACAGAGGAGCAGCTGGGGAGCTGGCCTCCGAGCCGGAGACCCTGCTGGGCCTGCACTGATGCTGCCGGCGCCTTCCCAGGGAGGCCGCCTCTGCACCCAAGCAGGTGGACGATCCCTGCCCACAGGGAAGCTTCTGGAAACTTGCGCCCCCGGGGTGCTGCCAGCAAGTACAACCAGAGGGGGGATGTCGTGGCGGTTTTTTGGGGAAACACAATGTCAGTCCCATGGCCTCCTGAGATGACAATGTCCCTTCTGACTGCCGGTCCTGTCTCAATGGCCGGTGGCCCCCGCCGCCAGCTGCTCGATCACAGCTGTGCTCCGGTGGCACATGGAAGGTGCAAGGACTTAGTGGAGACGTGGTGACCAGCTCCATGGTTGCCGTGGAGACCTAGAAATGTGTGACCTCAGCGGGCCACCTCACCCGGCGCCCAATGTGTAAGGAGCTTCCTGCGCTGGGCCGGGCCACACCCCACCCGCTACTGACCGCGGCGCTCACGGGTCACTAGTGGAAGCAGGTGACTGGCCAGGTCAGGGTTTGAAGAAAGCCCAAAGTGGACAGAACATGTTTTTCTTTTAATACAACACAGGGGAATGTGTGTTTTCCTAAAATAGTTTTCCTTCCGTGCAAAGTGAGGTCCCAACTGCCCCAGAGAGTGAGCGGAGGCGGCACACCGGGACGAGGGGCCGGGGTCCAGAGGCTACTTTCAGAGCCAGGCCTGCACGCCCGGCCAGCGCCGGTCCGCACGGGTCACCGCATTTCCACACACACGCAGGCGGGTGTTTTCACCCCGGGAAGTCAGGTCGGTGTGGCCTGGTGTGTGTGGCTGAGCTCGGCTGGAGGAAGGAGTCTGCCCGCAGATCAGACGTGGCCATGCCCTCCACTCCGCAACCTGCCTCGGTTCTCTCTGCGGCTCCGCTGTGACCGCACAAACTAGCTCCGGGGACAGTTTAAGTGGCCAGGTCCACCACCAGCCCAGGGGCCCCCCTCCCGCCTGTCCGTCTGGAAGGGTCTTCAGATGACGGGTCTGCAAACACCCCACGGAATCTCCGCTAGCAGCTCCCCTCGCAGGAGGCGGCGTGAGCACGGCAGGGACGCGCGATGCTCTTGGGGGACGGGGACATGTTAACTTACTCGCGTCACCGCTTTGTCTCCTGCAACTTCATAAAAAATCCCTGCAACGGAAATTTCCCAGGTGGATCTCGGCAAGAGGAAGTTTCCAGCTGGGTAAGAGAGGGAGAAAATAAACCAGAAAGAAAGGATCGCTTTCACTCAGGGCCTCTTTTCTTTTGAATGATGCAGAGCCAGCAGGGTGGGCAGCACTGGTTGTGCTGGGCCACAGCCGAAGGCCAGATGACATGGGACACAGATGCCTCGCAACACGAGGAGGCTGTCACGTGCAGGTCGTGAGTGTCCTCGCAACACGAGGGGCAGAGGGGCGTGTGAGTGTCCCGACCTGGAACGCATGCCGCGCCATCGTTCTTCGAATCACGGGGCACTCCCGCGGGCCGCTCCGGCGACTGTGGCCTGCGCTCTGGGCCGCCCGAGCCCGGTGCTCTGTGTGCTGTCCACGCGGTGGGCTCCAGGTGGCTCCTGCTTCCCGCAGCAGGACGTCAGGGGAGGACAACGTCCGGCGGCAGGAGCGGCTCCGAGGGGCAGCCGCGGTCCAGCGGTCTGCTGGCATTGCCTGGCGTGTGCTGGGCATTGAGCCAGCGTCACCCCCGGAGACCGCTCTTGTCCCGGTTTGCAAAGGGAGAAACTGAGACACAGAGAGAGGCGGCCGGCCCAGGATCACATGTGCCATGAGCCCGTGGTTCCTGGGCAGGCAGGACCTCATGGCCGTCTCCTGACACCATTCAGCAATGCTTTCCAAGCAAACAGACTTTCACATATTGCTAACTGTGTTCTATTTGACTTTCAAAGCCCTTTCTCCTTCTAGTAATTCAAGGTTTAATAAAAGTGGCTAAAACTTGAAAGGAAAGATACCAGAGTGTTCCAGACAGGCAAGGAGAGGAGGAAGGGAAGGCGAGGAATAGGAGAGAAGAGGAGAGGAGGGAGGAGGGAGGAGGGAGGAGAGGAGAAGAGGGGAGGAGAGGAGGGAGAGGAG
>RJWH01006944.1:0-46841 GCA_004363575.1 Solenodon paradoxus | reverse complement strand
ATCTAAATGGAGGTCACAGGGAGGCAGATGCAAGATGCTCGATGGAGGGGACAGGGGGGTGGGGGGACTCCAGGTACAAGAAACCCAACACTCAGCAGAGATGTGAAGTATGAATTAATCAATGTCAACATGCAAACAGAAGCCAGTGAAACAGATGGTACAGCTCACCAAGCGGCAGCAGGAGAAATGGAAGACAAAGCAAGTGGTACCCAAACCATGGTGAGGGTGCTCTGGGGGTCTTCCAAGCCCTCACTCCTCCTCCAGCAACTTCCTTTCCCTTTCAGTTATCAGCTCTTCGTTCTCTGTCACAACTGGCAGGTAACACACAAACCAGTGGTCACTGGCAAATCTGATGCAGACAGCCGGTCAGCCAGCCAGGCTCCACACACTGATCTTTCACGAGAAGGGCCCCAACAGGGGTAAGCATCTAATACAAATAATTGCATGAAGTTTCTGAACAAGTCAAAATGCGGGAGGAAGGACCTTGCCTACCATGGGCAATGAAAACAGCTACAAGGGCAGCAAGCAAAACCATCACAGCGGCCCCTGCCCTAGAGGCAGTCATGGGCTCAAATGGACGACCTAACATGGATCAATTCACTTCGCAAGTCAAAAGCCTCTCGTGGCTCCTCCAGAACCACCCTGCCCGACTCTCCTATGAATTCATGAGAGGGGAAGGTGTTCTCTCTTTGGTCAAGCTGGGTGCCATTTGTTAGCATTTATAATTTATATTATCTAATTTAAAAACAGTAGTGATGAGGGAGGTGTTTCCCTTGGCTTTCAAATAATATTCCTCACACCCTTCTAGAGAAACTAAGTCATATGTGATTAAACTTATAATCTTTGTCTCTACTTTGGTTTGATAATATCAAATGCCTCACAGTTCTCATAGACCTTTGACCTCAGAGCAAGCTACTGTTTGGACAGAACAGACAACTGTAGCTCAGATGGTGGGAGGAGCCTGCATAACTTCCTGAAACACCTCAACATGGCCCAGAAATTCCAATGGAGTCCTGTGACCTGCAGTAAGACCCCAGGCATTGATCTACAGCCCTTCTTTCTGACCTTCACATATAAAAAAAGATTTTGCTTTCCTCTGGAGACAAGTCCCTCTGCTCCCACCCTCTTAAACCTTGTGACTGCAAATGGCATGGCTAGAAAGAGTCACACACCACAGGCATGTCGGTACCCAGATGAAGAATTCAAGCACTAGATCAGATTCCTTGTCAGCTGCAAAAGCATGGACACTTCAGCTGCTTCTCATTCTTTATTTGTAAGTGTCAGGATGGGCTCAAGGGCATGGTGGCCTGTGATGAGATCAGACTAAAGATTAAAAAAGATAAAATCCAAACCCTCAAGGGAGCCCAGGCTCACTGGAGATTGAGAACTGACCACATGCTTTGGAAAGTGAGTAAAGCATTTTACAAACTAATTACACGTGCGTTTCTCTTAGTAACAAGATGAGGGAAAATTGGTTATAGGACCCCCCCCAAAAAAAGAATCTAATTATTGATTAGTTCTTAGTTAATGAATGGGACCAACAGATTCATTCTCCTGTTACTAATCTGGAAAAAGTTTATTTTTCAGAATTCTAAGTTCAGAGCATTAAAATATTGGGATCTGCTACCAATGACAAAGTTATTATTCAATCAGTTACCAAAACCAAGAGCATGTAAAATTAAATATAAATCAATAAAATGCAAAGAGTATGGTTAGAGAGAATTTACCTATACAGAATATAGTGTATTTTCTCTTATCTATACCACCACCAACCCCATCAGATCACTGCGAGTCACTAATTCTTAGAACCTAAAGACCAACTTGGATTTTGATGTATAAACTGCTTTTGACGATATTTCATTTTAAACAGATAAACACTTAAAAAAATGCAAGCTGAAGACACCCTTTTGAGAAACTAAGAAAACAGATGTGGAAGCCATTTGTTTCGATGAAGAGGAATTTTCGCTTTTATAGGAATACAATCATTCATGAAGAGGAAAAATGTCTGTCATCAAGTTTACTTCAATAGATACTCTTGAGTTTGAGGCAGTTTTCTAAATATGGCCATTGCTTTTCTTCACATCTCATCTCTCCTGAAATATCTCAAACTACCACTAACAAACATTACTTTTATTGTCTTTGTTCTTTTACATTTCTGCTTAGTTAATAAATTGTGCAGGAGAAAAACCCCACAACTCTGGTACTACAGCATTATATCTTTGCTTTTATTGCTTAGGTAGCTGGACAAAATACCTTCTGCTTTAGTAATTCATCAAAAACAAGCCAGCTTATGATGATGAAAACATCAGAAATATTAAGAAACCCTAACCATAAGGTCAGAAATAACAGCTCTCCTTAACCCCAAAGGATATGAAATAAAAGAAGTATGAAGTTTTTCTAGGAACTTCTAGCAGGGAGGAGAATCTCCCTTCTTGGTTTCTGTCTATTTCGTGGAGATGCCAAGATGAACTAAAACAAGAAAAGGGAAAAAGGGCACTGGGTTCAACCTGGGAAAATGCTGAAGAAGTTTCCCTCCTTCTGCCTTGTACCCCATGCCCCTCAACTTCCATCCTCTCTGGGTAAAGAGTCACAAGGTCTGCAGGGAATGAGGTATTTACCTTCCACGTGCCTCCCTCAACATAAAGATAAGGAAAAACCAATCAATCTTCCTTAACTTTTTGTTTGATAAGCAAACAAATATTGAAAGTCCTCACAATTCCCTACCCCTTGAGATTTTGCTATGGTCTCAATTAAGAATCACAGGAAAAAATAATCTCCTGTGTGCAATATCCCCATCTGCCAATATTTTGCCATCTTGCTTGCCATAGTCCATACTTCAAAAACAGATGCTTTAATCCAGCCCAAATATAACAGGATAATTTTGAAGATGCAGAGCTCATATTCCTACTATGATCTATGGCTCAGTCCATAAGCTCCCGAAATGGCCTACAAAATCTGGTGCTCGTGGATATAGGAACATTTTTCTGGGTTAAAATAAAATCAAGTTTTCACCCAATTCTCAAAAGGGTCATGTCCCAAAAAAGGTTACCCTCCCCCGCCAGATTTGTAGTGACTTCACACTGATGTCAAATCAGTCCTAAAACTGTTATAGAGAGCTGCCTCGTGTGTTTCATACACGACTGCTCTATATTTATCCAAAGATTGCCAAAGAGGAGTGACTGGCTTTGCTGGCTCCAATGCCACTTATAAACCCTTTGCTAACCATCCTAAAAATGAGTGTCAACCATGAGTCATAAGATGAGGGGAGAAAAAAACAGATGAGCTTGAACAAACCCATGGCCACTATTATTATCATTACAGTGACAATGTGTAGTTTGGATTAGTAAAGTCTAAATGGCTGGTTAGTTTGCTGGCTGTCTATAAGGTCTCTCACTCATCATAAAATTTTTATAGTTGCTTTATTCAACACATATTGAGTTTCTGCAACATAAATATTCGTACAGGTGCTGGGATGAGGCTAGGGATGACATGATCGGAATTTAAAGCACGGGTTGTGGGAATGAGCAGTGGAAGCAGTGGCCCAACGCAGAGCTGCTAGGAGCATGGAAGAGGGGTGGCAGTAGAGCGGCTGGGAAGTATAATCAGCCACGCTAGAGTCTGAAACGTAGGCAGTAAAGAGAGACCCCTTGACTTTGCCTTGGGCAATGGGTGCCTCTTCTAAGATGAGGATGTGATAGCAAAGTCAAGGTTGTGAAATCTACAAAATTAGCTATAAATTTGGATTGCAGACATTCTCGTACCAACGCTGATGAGTCTGCGTGGTAGACACTTCAGATGTACCTGACCCTTCTCGCTACTGAGCCACACACTATCAATAGCATGGCTCTGACTCCAGCAAAGAAAGAGTACTCCTGCTCTTATTAGTTCCAGCTCCCATACCAGGATTTAAAACTCCTCCTCTATTTCTAAATTCGACATTCACCTCCCTCGAATACAAGCAACAATTTAATGTCATGTTTTATTCAAAAGACCACACACGTCATGGTCAAAGTCTCCTAACTATATCTTTCCTATTTCAACTCTACTTCTCTTTGCAATCTTGCCATAAATTTCCCCAAATAATAAGCATTTACAATAGGCTCAGCCATGAGGGAAGTATAACAGGAGTTTCACTTCCTTTAAGAAACTTAAAGGACAAATGTGATCATTTCCAACCCAGCAGTTTTCATTGTCTGACAATGAAAGGCAGACAACTCAACAGTTGTCTTTCAAGAATGGAAAACAGGATGACTAAGCCAAGCACACCGGGTGTCACACTAATGGACTAATAATATATTAAAACCTTCTCTTCAGAGGCATGCTTAAGTCTTCAGGTGAGTTCAAAAAGAGAAGGAACATGCTCTGGATCCACACAGGGCAGAGTTTCTTTAATGATAAAAGGGAGAGAGGGTAGTGTTGATAAAAGAGGAATGAGACGCCTGGTTTCTGACACCATCTTTTAAATATTCTTATCCCTATTTATTACATGTTAAAGAAAAGAAAGACATAAAGTACAAAGTATCTTGTAACCTGAGAGACAGTGGGTATTAGGGGCAGCTAATATGCTCTTTAAGGCTTAGCTTTCTCGTTTCTTCATATTTCAGTGTTACCTTTCCTTTCACATAAGAAATCTCACCTCTTCCCTTCTCAGTATTGTTCATCATTCCCTTCCCACTGATGCCTTTCTTTCTGATTCTACTCAATTAAGTCACTCATTCCGTTCGCAAGTATGTATTGAAAATGTCCACTGCTCAAGACATGATAATTAACTATTAGAAAATGAAGAAAATGTAATCCATGTACTTGATGACCTTGCAACCTACATCCCAATTATTCACAATGGTCTTATCTCTGTATTTTTGGACTTAACCTCTCTACCTCATGTTCAATGCATAAAGCCTATGCTGCCTTATAGCTTCATTCTCAGAACTCAATTCAAACTGTTCTTTCAAAGATCAATGGTCTCTTTTAAGCAAAGATCATGGTCATTGCTTAGATTAGATTCTTCAAAAATCATCTGAGCATCTATTCTGATGGAATGAAATGACATTTCAGCATGTCCCTTTTGTCATTACTATCCTTTACTGGATCCTAATGACAAAGTCCATACATCGGCATGCCCCTAGACATTGTCAAATTTCCCATGGTGGGCAAAATCATTCCCACCTGAGAATCAGTTATCTACAAGGATGACTGGAATCATCTCTGCATAATCCCTGTACACATGCTTAAGAAGTGAACAATTGGTCATAAAACAACTGATTCCAAATATATTCCTATTGTCATCAAGATTATTTGATGCTTAAGATCAGGTTATCCAAGATGGAGTTTCCATATCCAGGCAAACTTTGAAAGCCTCCAAAGAGAGAAGACATCTTTCTTTGAGCATCGAGCTCCACTTTCCATGCTGCTCTCTGAGAGGGAAAGCTGACCTAACAGACTACATCAGAGAGCTCCCTTGTCCCGTAATATCCGCTAGAGTTTCCCTAGCAGGGAACACTGCATAGATGAGGGGGAAGAAGGGAAGTGAGAGCCAGTTATTCATGCCACCAGCTTTCTTCATAACAGGTCGTATAATGGCTGGCTTGACCCATCTGCCTGTGAGCAGAAGGCCCTCTTCACCCAACTCCTTCTTGGGTTAGGTGTCTGTTCCTCCTCTCAATCCTTCTGGTCTGAGAAGGCAACACTCCTGCCAGCGCTAGCACTGGAGCTCACAAAAATCTCTTGTGATTTTACCATATCCGGCCCACATTTTGGTAAATAATCCCTTTATCAAATCTTCCTATTAAACCCAATGTCATCTCTCTCCTGTTAGGGCCATGAGTGATACACCAAATACATTTTAAATATTATCAGAAATCTTTAAAACAAACAAATGTCTGCTTGACGTTCCATCTTCCTGAAAATAAGACTCAAAAGAAGCAAGTTTTGAAAATCTGAGATTTTTAGATCTGTAAACAAGATAGACTGTGAACTTTCTCTAAAGAGCAAGTCTATGATATAGCTCATATACTGTGACATATTAACTAAAATTGCTCAAATTTGTATTTCCTTTAAGCCTACCCTACCCCAAAGAGAAAGAAAAATAGAATAGTAATCCGCCTTAAGGTCTTGACAGTTTTGGAAACTGCTATATATTTATCATATGTTAACTTATCCTTATGTTTCATATATATATTTTAGGTCGCTAATTACATTGCATATCAACATTGAGGCCCAGGACTATAGCCTACATTTTTTTCCCTTATACTTATTCATGTCAGGCACTAGTTCCTTTAGGAGCGAATACATTTGATAAATACTTGTGGCTAGCTGGAACAGCACCCACAGAAACAGAACATAAGGAAGCAGGGAAGCTAACTCCAAGAGATATGCTCACTTGAGTAGATTATTTGCCTTGCCTTCTCAAGAGATTTTTGCCACCAGAAGAAAAATAAAAGCTCAATGTAAGGTGAATGGAAAACAGCTGTATGCCCATCAAGATTATTTCCCACAAGTAACCAACATGAAATAGAATTTACAACAGAGACAGGAAGGAGAGTAGGTGGAGTTAGAATAGAAGGAAATGAGGAGGCTCAACAAGAATTAATTACTGGTAATTACACATGCTACAGCCTCTCTTCTTTCTCCACCCTCTAGCTAATCAACAGTGGGAACAGATGTGGTCTGTGGTATTGGGGAGGGGGGCGCTTAACAGCTGTTTGGAGAACATGCCATTAAAAAGCATCCTTGTCCACAGAAACCCGAGTTTTACTGCTTGAAAGAAAAGAGGTAATGAATAATGACCATAGTCTTACTTTGAACTTCAGCTCATTTGGGCCAGTGGAAAAGTTTTTCTAATTTTTGCTGAATTACGGCAGTAGCTTCTATTTGCTGTTTTAAGAGTGCCACAAGATTGGAATCTATTTCGTGTTTCTCATCCAAGTACTCCCAAGCCTAGTACAAAGATCTAAGTACTCTGCATAGAGTAAAGTATTTGATAAATAAATGATGATCACAAGGAAAACATTTCAAATTCCTACTATAGGGAATACCAAATTAGGGTGAAATAATCCCAGATTTGACAGACAATCTTTCTGGGAAAACATCCAAGCAACATGGAAATCAGAACATTACAGTTTACCTCATTAAAAAATGCAAAGACTCTAGCATACTGGCAATGCCTATAATCTTTCCTAAATGATAAAACACACAAACTAAAGTCCAGGAATAAGTTTTAGAACAATACAATAGCCAAGATCTTGAATAAGAAATGAAATTATATAAGTTACAACCTCTTGCCAGTAAGGAGCTGTTTTCCTTCCTCCAAAGTTTGATGACTGCCAGCTGGGCAGGGTTGGGTGGGAAGGCATTCTCACCCCATCCGGGACACCCATCGCCCAAAGATCAAAAAATGGGAATACGTGGCACAAATCTAGCGTCAAGAATTATCGGGTGACTGCTGTAGAGCACCTGAAACTCTAATGCTGGAGGAGCCAACAAACTTTGAACCAGTGAGGTTCGAAAGGCTATAAATATGTCCATCTGTTCACAAATTCAAAGTGGTACTGAATAAACGACTGATTATGCCGTTGACTGACAGCAAGCACAGTGACTGCTTATGCTGAAAAGTACAACTGCACTGGAAGTTTGGAAAGTTCTTGAGTAGTCTAATAATTGCCAGTTCTTTGGTTGAACGTTATTTTTATATATGTGGGTGGTGGGTGTATATAGACATAAAACGTAGTAAGTACACAATCATATGCACTTCAAAGAGAATACACTCATTTCTCAGTCTAATTTGATTAAACTGAGCTTCTATAGTCTCACACTGACTTCTATGCATTTTGGGGGCAACTTCAAAAATTTCATTCAGTTTCAGTATATGCAAATTGCATGAACTATGATTCAATCCTATTGGGGATAATTAGAGAAAACTGGAGCTGGGTTGGGAAGAGGAAAGAAAGGTAAAAGATAATGGCAGAACAGGAATAAAGATTTTCAGAATGAAGTCATGGGAAAATTACAAGAAAGTGAATGCAAGCATACTCAGGACCCACACTACACACCGACAGCATCTAAGACTCAGCAGTGAGTGGCAGTGGGAGGTGGGGAGCCCCAAGGAGATGCGTGTCAACAATTTGAGACTGAAAATCAGAAAGGTAACGAGCAGTTCGGTGGAGAACCAGACATAGAGAAGGAGATAATCATGCTTATTATCTGCAACAAAGATAATTTTTTTTAAAACAAGGGATTCTAAGGGAAAGTAAATACGTAGTTCCCTTTATTATTAAATAAAAGTATAAATGAAAGGGTTATTTGTATTACACTTGGAAGACTTATTTAACTATATATATATTTATTACCAAGCACTTCCGTAGATCTCCTCTCAACTCGAGAGCCTCTATGACTAGCTTCCATTAGATCTAAAGTCCTCAGACGTAAATTCTACATTCATGACAGTTTTTAGGAACCTCTTCCTTTGGGTGAGACTGAAACTAGGCCCTTCCCTTTGTAAGTCACCAGGATGAAGCTATTCTTTTTGGTGTGCTCTGCAAACTCACCTTTTGATCCCTAGAAATAATTTTAATTATCTGCAAAAGAGTGCATAAGAAAGTTTAAATTAATCCTTCATCCTGAATTATGTTGCTTTTCTGCATCAGCAAAGACACATCACCATGCAAAATAATGAGCTTTTTTTGTCTGATAGAGAATATATTTGGGAGAGAAATGGGAGTTTCTGGCAAAAAAATAAAGGCTTCATTACTTCAGCTTTAAATGCAAATTAGGCACTCAGCAGCATGCAAGTTAGGACAATTTTCCTTACACAAGATAAGATGAATTATATTTTATTCCTTAGTTCTTAACAAGAGTCACTTCCTTAGACATACCTAACCCTTAAACAAAGGCTGTTCTTTGTCACAGCTAGGGAAATGTTTTTATTACTGATGTTCTTTAAATATGAATAAAAATCTCTCTTCTAGACTCATGCTCAAAACAAGCTATTACTTAGGCAAAGAATATCTAAAATGAATCTAGGAATAAAATGGGGACTATTTGCTTTCTTCTTGAACATTACACAAATCACCCCAACTATCAGAAAGGCCTTTTAAAAAAGAGCTGTCCTTCAAGTCTCTAATACTGTCTGACTTAGCAAGAAAGTGATGGCTTTTAAAAGAAAGGCATCAAAGCATATATCTGATGGTGTAGCATCACACTCAGGTAACAACCACAGAAGTAGGAGTTTTGATCTGGTTTTTAAAGTGATCACTTCTTTGATAATCATACGACATTTTCCCTATTTATCTGGAACTCAGTGTAGCCAAATGTCTCCAGTTCTGCAAAGCCCTGGGGAAAAAACCTATGGGTTCCATCCTTCACTATAGTACAATGGTGGTTCCATAAAGCAGGCCTCTCCATGACGTTCAGCCACTCAGGAGGTCATTCTTACCCAGACAAGGGTCAAAGATGCTTCTCTGAGTGGCTTGTCCTAGTTAATTTGAATTTATTAGGATATATTACATTATATCGTCATATTAAGCTGAATATATTAGGATACTGCCTCTTTAAATCTGAAGTTCCTGGAATCACTCATGGTAAAAAGATAGTTCTTGGATGTTAGTCTGGATTTTTTCTTTTACTTCTGTACAACCTGAAAATTGTATACAGAAAGAAAAGGTAAAAGGAATATACTGGACCCCTTACTGAATTAACTCGTCACATTAAGATCCTAACATGTGATAGCAACATTTTAATATCTGCCTTACACTTAAGATTCTCCAATTGTCAAATGCCATTTCAAGCGAAACTCTCTAACATTTAATATGAGAATACGACTGACCTAAATGTGTGCATCATAGAGTCTAAACTATGTGAATCATCTTAAGATTATTGTTCATTGGTTGCTTTTCCTTACATGACTTTACATTTTCTAAGGAGTGCAGAATTATTTTCTTGCACCAATTTTTCTGTTGCACTTCAGCAAATACCCAACAGAAAAAAGAGAAAGAAGACATTTTTATGATTACATGAATTTCTACTTTGATTCCCACTGCTGCTTACCTGTAAGACCTGTCACTTAGAATGCACTAAGAAAATAAAGTTTATGTATACTTTTTAAAAAGCATACTTGAAGTACATATCTTATACCATATAGGAAGGCTCAGCAAATGTGCTTTTTAGAAATGAAAATCTTGCAGATAAAATTATAAACAATGGCAGAATTATCTCCTAGTCTTTCCCCCAAAAACCAAGTAGAGGTTAAATTTTCTAGAACTGCAATGTCAAACAGTGCCACATACTGAGAGAAATGCTTTCCATCTGTACTGTCTGATATTGTGCTTACTGACCACATATGATAGCGAACTCACATTTGAAATTTGGCTAGTGTGACTACGTAACTGAATTTTCATTTAGTTAAATTTAGATTTCAATAGCTATCCGTGGTTAATGACTACCACGCTATATAGCGGTGATCTAGAACACTGATATCTACAGAAATAACGATGTGTAATGAAACCTATTAATTAGATTATATTTTAAGAATGAATGGTGTGGAGACTGAAGAAAGGCAAAAAGTAGTCTTGTACTTTTATTCCCTTGAAAAAAACTCATTAAGGGACGCCTTGGTGAAAATAGTGGTTTGGTTCCTCTGGCCACAGTGCAATTCAAATACATCACAAGGACCAGGATTGCTTCCCAGGTCTGTAGGGAACCACCAGTGTGAACAACTAAATAAAAGTAAAATAAAATGCTGCTTCTTCCTCTCTCTTCCTCTGTGCTTGCCAGTTCACCTTCACTCCTGTCTGAACCTTTCCTTAAAAATAATCCTTAAATCTGAGAAATGGGGAACCTATACATAGGAAATTATTTTAATGTGTACAATAATTACTACAATAAAAATATATATAAAATATTAAAAAATCATTAAGAGTTTTTAATGAGTGAACTACTGAAATCTTTGTTTTGTTTTACATCTCAAATGATCAAACAACTTGGTATAAAAATCCTTAAAGGATAGTCTAAATTTTTTTAAACAATTATGTCTGTTAAAAAAAAGGGACTGCGACAGTTCAAAGGGGACAAAGATATGTTCCAGGCCAAAACATTAAGAGTCAGAAGTTTAGGCTATGGTTGAAATGATTACCAACAATTAGAGAATTTAGGTGGAAAGGCTCTGTGGAAAACGACAAAGCACTGTACACGTATGTTAGCACTGCTGCGGTTACTGGTGCTCTGATTCTTGTTTTAAAGGGGCTTGCAAACTGCTATCTGCCAGGCCTTACTGGCTGCCCATAGGTTTTGGTGGCTATATGGACAGTGACGTCACTTCATTTGCATTAACAAAAACATGGGTGTTGATGTAGAAAGAGGTGAGGTGGTGATGATCAATGGGTCTCAAAAGGTTTTTAAGATAGTACACTGCGTAATCTTTTAAATCTGTTTATGGACAGCGGGTGTACAAAAATAATTGAGGGAATAATAAAAAAAAAAACCCAATAAGTGAATTGGCTCACAGTTCCAAGATTTGAGTCTCCATTAAAGCTCAAGTCCTGCCATTACTCCTTGCAGGCAACTACTTTTCATGTTCCTTAGACCTTTTAGAGGGAAGTTCAGTAGATGACTTATTTAAATTTTGTTACTCAAACATGTTTGATTTGGGTTTGGATTTGGGTTCTAGGACTTTCTAGGTTTAAATTTAGGTACTTCCTACATTTTCAAATAAATTAATTTTACCTCTATTAGGAAAAATTAGTCTTTCCCATTGAAAGAATGCTATAAGTAGGGACTGCTCCTAAGGACAATGGTTTGATACCAATAAGGCAAATGGCAGATAGAAATGTAATCTTCTATAACCACTTAAACAGCGTAAAATGTATTATTAGCAGTACATGGAAACAACTATAAGGGATTCACAAACCCCTTCTAGACCATGAATATAAGGCAATAAAGAGCCACCCTGGGAGAGTAAACCAATTTGGACAATGGATGTGGTAGCATTCTGATGAAAACAACCAAAAGACTAGCTAGGATCCAGAATTTAAAAGCCTCTAAATGTCTGTAAAGGTGATCTAAGTGGAATCTTGGGAAGCAGGTCTAGAATGTGCTTGTCATTTAGTGAACTGTATTATAGCTTTATTTGAAAAAAGAAAAAAAGTGTGAACAAAGCAAAACGATCAGCTTAGAAATAAGCCCAAAGAACCAGACATTGGCAAGCTTTACTGCTCAGAATTATTCAGGGGAAACCCAAATAGTCCCTGTGGCAGGTGTATCCTAATCATGGATTATCTAACCAAGTCCCTTTGTTTTGATTCCATTCTCACCAAGCAACCTTATGATTGTAATTTGGCTTCCCATGTGGCTTGTCTATAAAGAGAAAATGCACTAATCTCTCAGTTCAACCTCACCCGTCTAATTAACAGCTGTAGTTCTCATTTCAAATGAACAAATTGGCATTAGGGCGTGTGCGCGTAAGTTTGACCATCCACAGTGTGCTAAAAGAGGCAGATTTCTGGGACTCTAAAGAATACAAGCTCCTGGTTCACCACTGAACCTCCATATGACTCAACAATGCATGGCTCATGATAGCAGCTCAGTAAACACCAGTCTGCGACCCAGAGACCTAAGGTGACTACCAGTGTCTTTCAAATTAAATTGCAACTATACAAAAAGGGTGAAAATGTTCAATATAAAATGACCGGAAAATAAAGTCCATTATAAATAAACTATCATAGCATTAACATGACCCAAAACTATTTGATATAACACTAACCAATTAGAAATTCTGCTTTGAGGGATAAAACCTAACTGGTTTCTTCCATCACTTTCTCTTGAAAAATTTTCCCAGAAGAACAAAAAAACTCAAAATCATTTAGAAGACTCACATACTCACTTCTTAAAGTGGTAATGGTTTTTCCCACTGAATCATTTTTAAAAGAATTAACCCAACATGTTTCCTTTTTGCCTTTTCCTAATTCTGTATTTTATTCTAAATATCCAGCTGAGCTATTCCATATCAAAATGAGCAAAGGCAACAGTGATTTACAAAGTGCTGCTAAGTTACCCAATTCCATACTTTGATTCCAGCTATTAAAAGCAATTTGCTAGAATGTCACAAAACCAAAACCCCAGACATTCTGCTACCAGCACTGGACAAACTCTTGTCACAGAAAGTAATTACAGCCTCTGCTCAATATGGAAAAAAAACTACCTGACAGTTCTGGAGAGCAACCAAATGCAGGTCAACCAACGAGGGAAGCCTACAAAACTTGGACAAAGGGCAAGACTCTGGGTCAAGCTGCCCCTTATTTTCCAGCTTTCTGTCTGAAGAAAGGCACCATAGGGGCAGGGTGGGACAGCAGACTAACTGGCTTGATGAAACCAGAAAATCGAGTTCAAGTCGATTACAGCAGCTGGAAAAGAGAAAAGACACAGATTACCAATATCAAGAATAAGAGAGATAACTGCCAATTCTACAGATATAAAAAGGACAAAAAGGAATTATAAACAATTTATGTCAATACATGGGTGAAATTTCTTGATACAGACTATCAAAGATCACTCAAGAAGAAAGAGATAATCCAGGCACATCCTGGAGGCCCAGCAGACAAGCCCCCCACTTCTTGCTGATCACAGTCCACATACAACTCAAGGACCTGGGTTGTATCCCGGGGCCAGAGGAACAACCAAGATGAATAGCCAAATATAATAAATAAAAGTGCTTCTTTCTGCTTGCTCTTCCTGCCTGCCTACTCACTTGTCTTCATTCCTTTTTGCACCTTTCTTTAATAAAAAGAGCCAAAGAAAAAGATAACCTGAACATCCCTATAATTGTCAAAAGGACTGAATTTATAGCTTAAAACCTTTACATAAAGGCCCAGATAGCATCAATGGGGACAGACATTAGATGGAAGAATATAAATTCATGACAAACGTCCCCAGAAAATTGAAGAGGAAGGAATAATTTCCAACATATTCTATTACCCTGATCTGACGGAAATGGACAAAGATCTTGCAAGAAAACTTAAAACTAGTACCTCTTGTGAACAACAATGTAAAAATTCTAAATGCTTTAGTAAATCTAAAAATGACAGTATGTCAATGACAAAGTGGCGTCTTCCTAGGAATGCAAAGTTTAACAGTTCAAAAATCAATCAATACAAACCACTATATTAACAAACAAAAAAATAAAACAGAACAAAACAAGGAAAGCCCTTATGATCATCTCAAAAGAACAGGCAACGAAAAAATTTAATTACCATTCCTGGTTTTTTTCAATCTCAGAGAGAACAGAAAAGAATTCGCTCAATTTGAAAAAGGGTAACTAAGAAAAACCTATGGCTGACAACACATTTAATGCTGGAAGACTGAATGCCTTGCACCTAATATCAGGAACAGGCCAAAGATTTCCACCATCCCCTCTCTTCAACTGGACCCTGGAATAGGCACTGTCAATCTCATCTTACTTGTTTAAAAATTTTAAGTTAAAAATCAGGAAAAATGAATACCAATTATTGAAAAAGCACAATGTAGATACATTCGAAAATGGAAGAAAAACAACAGCACCTCATTCTAGCTGGCTGGGTGTCCTGGAGGAAAAAAACATCCCTGGACAAGCAATTACTGCAATAACCGCAAACATCCATTATGGTCAGGTGGTCAAATCTGTAGATGTCAATTTATGTCATATTGAACCACATGAAATGACAGATATTCAATCATCTTTGCCCTAAAAAAAAGATGGCGATCATACTATTATAACAATTCAAAGGGTTGTTAAGAGCACAGACTTGAGCCAACTAACCTAGGTTCCAATCCTGGTTCCGCTACTTATTAGTTGTACGACTTTGGGTAGATTACATAACCTTGGATTCCTCATCTGTAAAACAGACATATACCACATCAATTTGTCCTGAAGAGTTAATGACTTTACATTCATAAAGCACCTACCGCAGTGCCAGACACATGATACAAATAACGCCAGGGCGAGCGATCATCTCACCAGTTCGGGCTCTAGTACTCTCTGTGAGAAGCTTCTTCCAACTATTTCCTTAAGTTGGAAATGAGGAATTGAATCAAACTACCTAAAAAGTGAGGACCAGTTCTTAGAGACTCCAGTTTTCCACAAGCATGAAAGCAGATGACAAAAGCTTTTTCTCACCATACAACATGAACTAAACAATATCCCCAGCCTACATGACTGTCTGAGGTCATTCAGTTTCTCTTAGAACTGGCCGATTAACCTCAAGATTAGAAATCAGTGGTCAATCAATTCCTGGATTGAAATTGATTAGGTAAATCACTAGTCTCCAGAGCAATGACTTCCTATCATGCTTTTATAACCTCTCCAGTCATCCTAAAAAATTCAACAAATAAAGTCAATATTTGCTCAAACCCTACAGTGTGCTTAATGCCAAGACCCTTTGTGTGCCAAGTACAAAGTTCGATAGCAGAGTCATTCAAGGATGAATGTGGGCCTAGAAGGAACTACCTGAGCTCCAATCTTAGCTTCATCCTAGATGTGTGACTTAGGCAAGTTATTTAGTCTCCGATGGCTCACTTGCTCTTTCTGAAAATGCCAATGACGGATGGCCGTGAGGATGAACTAAACTAAGGCCTGCGATGCGGTCAGGATAGTGCCAAGCACATAGGGAAAAGTAAGTATCGGCTACATTAATTTCTCAAAAGCTCAAAACAAAATTATTTTCATGTATTTCAATTCAGAAAATAAGCAAAGACCATCCAACATGTTTTTTAAAAATTCCACAGAATGAAGGGGCAACATATTATCTAAAAGATACCAAGCTTTTACTACATATCATTAAAAAAATATCCTAACAACAAATCGCATCAAATAAATTTACTTGTCAGCCCTGGAACATTTACCTTTTTTCTTTAAATCATCATATCTTCCATTTCCAAAGCATATACAAATATTAAAATTAGGTTTTCCTTATCACCTGGCACTACTAGTTCTCACATCAAGTACATGGACAACTATTCACAAGACTATATAAAATTACTTTTAATTGTGTGTACTTCTAACGTTGAAGTATTTAGCCAGTTCTAGGTTTCACTTTCTCTTTACATCAGCAGCCTATTGACTGCCTGTCCACATTTGCATTTCCTCTGGCCCACAGAGGCAAGTAATGCTAACAAGAAACTTCAGTAAAGTCTTATAGGGAAGTGAGTTCAACATTCTCTCCACTTTTATTGATTCCATGAAGATTAGTCAAAGGAAAAAATCCTCTTCGCAAGATTCCAAAAGGCAAGTTTCCACTTCTTTTCTGCAACTGGGAGTGGATGACCTATTGTACTAGTGTCCTCGGTTGCTTACCAATACTTCACAAATCTTCAGGAATTGACAGTGAGGTTTATGCAGTAAAATCATAAATGAACAATTTGCAAGAAGTCATTTCACTTTCAAGAAAAGTTAAGGCTGTACAGGCCTGGAATAAACTCATCTTTTATTAATATTGCACAATCTCAAAGACTTTACCTGTAGTTTCCAGGGTCAACTGGTTCACAACCAATTTCAAAAATACTTGAACAACATATCAAAAACCAAAATAGAATACTTGCAAAATACTTAAGTATATTTAAATCAGTATCGGTACTACAGAATTCTAAGATAATATCTTAGTCTTTAAATTCACAGGTATTTCACATAATTTACACTCAGTCATAAAAAAATATCTCTAAGAATCTGTCTTGGAGATACCATGTCTATTTAACCCAACAAAAATGTATTATACAAAAAAACATATAAAATTAAAAATTAATCACCATAGCCAAGAGAGGAAACGAAATCCAAATGTCCACTGATGGATGAATGGATAAACAAACTGTGGTATACACAGTCATGCATCATCTAACAATGCTCCTGTCAATAATGGATTACAATTAACAACCACCACCCCAACAGGCCATTCCATATAGCCTACCTTTAGAGCAGGCTAGATCATCTAGGTTTGTTTAATTACATTCTATGTTTGCAAAACAATGACATCGTCTAACAACTCATTTCTCAGAATGTATCCCCACTGTTAATCAACTCATGATTGTACATACAACGAAGTTATTAGTCAACCGTGAGAATGAAGGAAATCTGGTTACATGGATGAACCTTAAAGCCATTGGGCGACATGAAACAAGTCAGTCACAAAAAACCTAATACTGCATGATTTCATTTATATGAAGTATCTAAAGTCGTCAAATTCACAGAAACGAAAAAGCAGAATGCTGGTTACCAGAAGCCAGGGGTAGCAGGAGAAGGGGAGCTGCTATCTGATGGGTTTAGCACTTCAGTATGAGAAAGTTCTGGAGATTCATCATACAATAATATGAATAAGCTGAACTCTACTGAACCACACACTTAAAAATAGTGAGGATGGTAAATTTTATGTTATGTGTTTTTACAACAAAAAACTAATACAAAGAGCTTTTAAAAATAAAAGATAGAAAGATATTTAAAAGATCATTTCTTGAAGAAATATTTGCATCTAACATTCTTTCCCATTGCCTAAATAAGAACATATGACACAAAGAGAATACCAAATATGAAAGTTATTTCCAAAACAATACAATCTCAGCATTAATTTTAGCCCTATATATTGAAGTTAGTTGCTCAAAATATTTTGGTGTAACTAAACCTTAACCAGACATTTTTCCCTGTAGCAGAACATTTCCTAAATATATACACAGCAAGGAGGCTTAGGAAGTTATTTTGGCTAAACTTTTTTGTATTGTATTTCATGTTCCTGAGAAGCCCAACTTAGCTGAAACCAAAAAAGCTTTAAAAAAAGCAGACATTAATAATGTCAGTTTTTAAATATTCCTTCAGAAAGTTTGAGATTCAGTAAAACAGTTGAAGAAAAGCTCATCTTGAGCACTGACTCCTACAAACACCGTTCATCAATAACTGAAATAAAGAATTCCTGTGGATCAATTCTGAAGGACTAAATAAAAGACTTGCTTGAAGCAAAAGCAACTTTGGTTTAGAAAGGAACAAAAGAAGAAATGAGCTTTCACCTTGTCTTAGGCCTCCGTCACTTTCATTCATAATTTCAAAATCATATTCCTCCTGGCCAAGTTTGGTTGTCATCTGTTTGCATTTAAATAGTTTCCAGGCACCCAATTTCCCTTTCCTCACATTACTGGCTGCCACAGTTCTCAACTGCAAAATTCACTAAATGTCATAAGCACTTGAGAAAATAAATAATCATGTAAAACCACACTGAGGATAACCCATCAGAAAATGAGGCCCTGCACTCCGTGACAACTGCTCTGGGGAAGTTGTTTTGACAGTGATCAACAGTAAATAGAAATCTGTCCTCAACCTATATTATAGAGAAAATATTTAAGTACAGTTTTGTAAGCTCCAGACTATCCACAGATCTATAACAAGGTTGAAAAAAGCACAAACTACTGTCCTTTCACATGCTTTGCTACAGTTCACAGCTTCTGAATAGTTTTGCAGCTCTTACCTAATTTAGGAAAAGAAAAGGGGGAAAAAAGCTATATAAATCAGATCCACCCAACTAGGCTGGGGAAAAGACAGAGGAGGGAAGAGAAAGAGTCTTTAAAAAGACTGTGCATGCAATAATTATGTTTTCCTACTTTACCCCCTTCCGTCACCGTGCATTACATTGTCAGCGTGAGTCTTCCAGATGACTTTTAAGTGGCAATAAGAGAGTAAGCATTCTGTTAACTGGGTAAAAGGTGGACAAAATAAATACAGTCATCTCAGACTTCCTAAAGACTATGGAACAGCTGAAGTTACTTAATACAAATAATAAAACCCACTTGGACCATGTGAAGTCAACAACTGCATTATTTTATGGATAAAGTCATTTTCCTATATGATGATTCACTGTTTTCTAAGCACCGCGGTGGTGCTCTACTGCAGTTATCAGAATGGTGAGAGCCAATCGGCTTCGGCTTAGGAAGGAAAGCTCTTGGGTTTCACATCAGACCTGATTCTGAGTCACTGGGACCCTATGGATGTCCATTTTTCATTTGTAAAATAAGGGGGTTGAATTAAAGTTCCTTTCAGTCTAATTGGGATGAGTCTATGAATGTAATGTTTAGTAATCTTTTAAATATTCCAGATATTTTCCTCTATTATTCTAATATTTATTTTGAAGAGTTCCACATGGTGCACAAAATACAAACAAGGTCATGAGTAAACAAATCTATGTCTATTCTTCTATGGCTTCTATATTCCAGGGACCTTCAGGGCTCTACATACAATCCTCCTATTGAAAGTTACAAAGCTTTCGGTTTTATAAATTCTAGGATTAAAGGGAGAAGCAAAGCCTTCTTAAGACACTAGGCTTAACACTCTAGCTCAAAATACATGCATGAGACCCTAGGCCGTGAAAGCATCAGAACCATCCCAGAAAGTTCATTGCCTCTGTGTACATCACTGTTTAAAATCATTCTGACAATACATTTGCATGCTCTAGATTCTGGCTGGTAAACCGATAGCACTCCAAAGGGGTAAAATTAATATAGCTACCTAAGAATATCCACTGTAAAATTCCATAGATGCTTTCTTCTAGAATATATTAACCCACCTGGCACACAGAGCAGCAATCCTTTGAGCCAAACACTGCACAGCACAGACCACTGTAATGCAAGCTCCAGACACACATTGATAAGAGAAGCAAAAGGCCATGAGTCCTTCAGTTCAGCTATGGATGACCAGATAGCAAAATTTAGAACATTAAAAACCCATGGATTGGGGCTACATCAAACTTAAAAGCTTCTACACAGCAAAAGAAAATATACCAAAACAAAAAGACAATCTACTAGCTGGGAGAAGATATTTGCGCTCCTTATCTCTGACAAGGGCTTAATATCCAAAATATACAAACAACTCATAAAACTCATTAGCAGAAAAACAGGCAATCCAAAAAAAAAAATGGGAAGAGGAATTGGAGAGAGATTTTTCTGAAGAGGATATACAGATGGCTAACAGGCACATGAAAAGATGTTCCTACTCGCTGGCTATCAGGGAAATGCAAATTAAAACAGCAATGAGCTATTGCCTTACACCTGAGAGACTGGCTATCATCCAAAAGTCTGGCAACACCTAATGGTGAGGATGCGGGAAAACGGGAGCACTTTCACACTGCTGGTGGGAGCATGAATTGGTGCAACCCCTTTGGAAAACAGTGTGGAGATTCCTCACAAAGTTGAAGATGGAAACCCCATGTGATCCTGACATCCCATTTCTGGGTATTTACCCAAAAGATACAAAAACACTAATTCACAGAGATGTATGTACCCCCATGTTTATTGCAGTCCTATTCACAGTAGCTAAGAGCTGGAAACTACCTAAGTGTCCAACGTCAGATGGTAGATAAAGAAGAGGTGGTCCATATACACAATGGAACACTACACAGCGCTTAGAAGAGATGAAATCCTGTCATTTGAATCAATATGGATGGATATAGAGGGGATTACGCTAAATGAAGAAAGGTAGATCCCAGATGACCTCGCTCATAGGTGGAACTTGAGTAGACAGAACAAAGGAACAGAGCAAACAAAACCAACCATTGGACGCTTGCAACAGCACTGAGGTGATCAACAGGGAACGGGACATGGGGGTGTGGAAGCAAGTAGTGGCGGAGTCCACTGGACAGTGGTGAAGAACACTCGGTGATGTGGTGGAGGGCAGGGTGTGTTGACACAGATCTAAGGAATGGGGAAGTTGCATATATGGGGAACCTACACCTATGAGTTTATTTTAATTTGTAAAATCAAAGTCACTGCGATAAATTTTTTTTAAAAAAACCCATGGCGTGGAGAATTTTTTCAGGACCTTGACTCCCAATTTTTCCCAAGGTATTCCTTAAAAATAAGTTTTATAAAAAAGAAAAAATGCCACTTTGTTTAAAATTTGAAAAGTAGACATTTGTGCATATCACCTAATACATGAAATAACAGACATGGTGTGATTACATCTGTTGAAAATCCCACTAGTTATCTAACAAATGAACAGTTAAACCGCTTGCTTTCAAGATAATACCAAGTTGCATGAAAGAATCTCAAAGCACTTTATATACTACGTGTCATGAACTCCCATAAATCCTTGACAAGCATGGCAAAAAGCCAGTGTTCTAAATATTCTAGATGGGGAGAACAGCACAAAACAATGACAAGACATGTCAGAAATCATTCGGCAAAGAACCCGAGGAGAGCAGACAGTTGCTTGGGTTCCCAAGTCAGCTCTCTCACTGCTCTGAAGCTACCTTCAAATAGCTTAAGGGCAAGGAATCAAAGTTCCGGAAAGCAGAGTAATTGTCACAGCCTAAGGTACACAAGTCTAAAAAGAAGGGACCACATTGTGGGCTCAGTGACCCTTCCCAGGCGCTCAGCATACTGACACCACATGTAAGGGAGACAAGGGCAAGGACACAAACCAGGAGCCCAGAACTCGTGAGCAAAATGTGCCCTCCACCTTCTGCTCCTTAAAAAGCTACAATGGGGGCACAACCAGCTGGATGAAAACTTCTGCTTCCTTTTATAAAAAAAAGAATTCGGAGATACAGTGATTGCTGAGACAGAAGCAACCACTTCCTTCTGATTTTCTTGTATGTTTATGAAAAAGGTGCCCTCGTTTCAAATACTCATTCCTGCGGCATAACTAAGGGGGCAGCCTGGGACACCAAGAGAGGCTGTGTGACCGCATCAGCTGAGGAAAGGGTCACTCACTGGCAGGCTGACAAGCAACAGGTGAACGGAGCTGAAGCAGGGAGGGCAGGGTAGGCGGGGATTAGCAGCATCAACCCTACCAAAGATGCACTCATGGGGCCTTACTGCATGTTTGGTGATAATCCCACGTATTCCACTCAGATTCACAGAACTGGCCTAGAGTTGGAAGGAACTTTAGAGGTCATCTAGTCTAACCTCTGATCTAAAGAAGGTGTCGCCTTTCTATTATACACCTGTAATGGTCTGAAAGCTTCTATCCGAATTGTTCTAATACCTGAAAAGACAACTCCACTACTGAGTAAACAGTCTCTTCTTGCTCATTTGTACCAATGAACCATATCTCTACTTTCTGGAACTACACTTTCTTTACATGATAGTTTGATGTTATAAAACATAAATGTAAGACTTTTCATTTGCAGTAGGGGTCCATGCTACCTACCTACGAAGTAACTGTGATGCTGTTCATGAGTCCACTTTTTAAGAAGCGTGTGTTGGTTGGATAGGGATCATAATGCAGCATATACAGACGGCAAATTATAAGTCTGTACACCTGAAACCGGTGTTATAAACCAATATTACTCCAATAAAAACTGTAAAGTAGTATAGTTATCTACCCTTTAAGAGAAAGATTAACAACGATAGCAGCCATCCTCCATTCACCACTTACTAAGGATCAGGAACTATTCTTGGTACTCTCCACAACTCATTTATTCTCCCAAACAAACATGAGGTTAAGTACTCTGTTGATTTCTGTTTCACAGATGAAGAAACGGAGACACAGAGAGGTTAGGTAACTGCTCAAAGCTACACAGCAAATCGTAGAAGGAATGCCCTTAGTGCGCTGCTGCCCCGCTTTAAGAGTCTGCAGTCTGGTAGGAAAGAACTAATACTCCTCCCTTTTAGCTTTGCGACTTAACCTACAAACCTGCTAAGTGCTGTCCTGTTTTCATCGAAATCTCTACAAATAATATTAGGCAGGACAGAGTCACTGAGCTTCAGTCATCACATCACAATCAAGGTGTCCCTCAGTTGCCAACAGCCCACTAATAAAGCCTTTCTGAGGTATACTGCTCAGCAAACTAGAAATCTCCAAATTCGATTTGTATTTAGTTCACATTGATCTGATTCGATCATAATGATATCATGAGACACTGTCAGGTCCCTTGATAAAATCAGATTATATGATCTTCTTCAGTAGAAACCTATCAAAAGTGGAAAAAGAAAATTGGGCTACACAGTTTCTTCGGTTGGTTTCAGAAGCAATAGCTGATGTAGTGAGACAGGCTCTCTCATACACTGCTGGCAGAAGTGAGAACATCCAACTTGGAAATACATCTTAAGACCTCACATACATTAGCCTAAAACTTTCACTTTTGCCAGTCTATCCTAAGTAAATAATCAGAGATACGGACCAAGATTCCTGTAGATGTTTACCGCAGCACTATTTATAATTGCAACACTAGAAATAACACAAATGTCCTAAAAGAGAAGCATGCATAAATTAGGCAACATCTACCTGCTGAAATTATAATAGCGAAAATTCAGTTTCTATAAATATCTCATTATAGGAAAATGCCTATGATTGATAGGTTCAATATAAAGAGCCAGATACTCTACAAAAATGAACTATAATCCAAATTGTTTGTGAAAAATAGTATTCTTGTGCGCATTATGTCAAGATGGAAACGAAAGCATAAAAATGGACAGCTAAGATTATGAGTAAATTTTATTTTCCTCTATTTTTTGTATTTTCTAAGCATGCTACAATGAATATGTATTAATTTTATTACCAGGAAAAAACACAATAAAAACTATTAGGATGAAACATATAAAATTGCTGATATTCAGCTGCTTTTGACTTTCAAAACTAGCACTTTCATGTAGTTCCAACCTAATATTAAACCTAAAAGGAAAAACTAAATTAATGACACTACTTGCTCTTGGTGAACGAATACAGATCCTTGGTGACTGTCATGAAATGCTAAAAAACAACTGCTTAGCATTTTTTTTGTAGAATTGTATTGTAGAGCTCACTACTCTATAATTTTCCAGTGTTCACCGTTTAGAAAATGGAATCGACACTTGGCTGTAGTTGGTCTTCTAGACAGAAACGCTCAAGAAAATCCTAATGTGGTTATATGTAATTTGCATCCCAAACGACATGACTTATGACTCAATGACCCTGTTATTTCTGCCCTATAAAAAGAACTGAAAGATTTGCCACCTTGTGTTGGAAGAGGTGTTAAAAGAACCCCAATTTTCAGGCCCAGAGTACATCCAAGTATTGCTTATACTGCATTTACTAGAGGATGGAGAGATTCCAGAAACAGACTGACTACTCATTGATTCTTAACCATCTCCCTACAAATCCCATCATCCTGTTGCGAGCAAAGAGACTGGAGACCAATCTGTTCCAGGAAGGGAGGGTGGTCTCCGAGTTTCCCAGACTCCAGAACACCCACCACCCAGGCAGGGCTGGGCCGAGATTACCAAAGGTAGTTTCGGTAATGGCGTCAGTCTTCACCTAGACTCAGGTTGAGGCACAGTGAATTACAAGCACCCACAGCATTCTGGACTGAGATGTAACACATTCGGCTGGGAGATGGAACTTATAAAATCATCCTCAAATCTGAAATATTTTTTCACTTCTCTTAAATTTTGATTTGCACTAATGGCTTTTCTGTAAATTTTGGTATTGCTGTGAGGGCTAGTACACAGCGTTTTATGCTACAAAACCTAATCCCCTGCTAGCTCCACCCGAAAAAAATCAACATGAATACAATTCAGGAAGATTTCAAGTTGTGCTGCCCTGTGACAAAACACTTTACTGTGTGTCAACTATGCGCCCGGCCGGAATGAGAACCCCTCTCTGCTCTCCTTGGTCACAGAAAGGGGTGAAGAGAGGAACAGCTGAGGAGAGTTTCAAACTATAAAAGAATTTAATGACTGTAGACTCCTGTGGCTCAGGCAGCCAAGGCACAGGCTATAAAAGTTGTGGACCTGGGTTCAAGACCCACGGCAGGGGTAGGGCAGGATTTAATGGCTGTTTGAGAAAGAAGATTCTTCATGAACCCAAATCAAAAACTGTTACCCTGTTACCCTTGTGAATTTAGACCTCTAGCTAGAAAAGAAAGGACCCCAAGTTTGTAACAACATTCTATGTTCCCTCTTGGGCTTCTTCCCTACAAAAAACATCCCATGCCTATCTTGGAAAATTCTGGCAATGACCAAAGAATCAATGGAACTTAGAGTAGCAATTATATAATGGATACAGACATCACTCTCTAACCACCGGTAATGTTCACCTGTCATTCCTTTAACATATCTTAGACATGTGGTCTAGAATTCCATGACAGGTCAGTGTCTTCCCTTTCATTCCACCCCGATCTCAACTCAGACTACGATCAGGGATCATGATCTTACTTGCCCTTGTATCCCCAGGACTCAACAGGGCACCCGGCACATAGGAGACCAGACAACTGGACTTAATTTGGCCCGTTCAGAATTTTAAAAAACAGCCCTCTACTGAGGCATAGTAACAAAAGAGCCATTACATCCTTTCCAGCAGTTGAAAACCTGGTATTTTACTGACCAAGCATAAGATGACACACACTGTCAGTGTCTGAGCTTCCTGAATTTCCAAAGAGTGGCTTGGATGTAAGAGCCATTTTCATTCTGGCCACTTACATGTAAAGAGACCTTGGCAATTGACTTAATCCCTCCAGACGTTTTCCTCATTTGTAAAAAGGGATAACATCCCCTACCCACAAAGTTCTGGGAGATTAAATGAAATAGAGTAAGTACTGTGTGTGGAGAGCAGGCGCCCAGCCAGAGACATTTCCTAGCTGCCACTTCACCTAACCAGGCTGTCCTTATCAATCACCTGAGTGCTAGTCCACAGGCCACACAGGCAATTGAGATTAGCCTAACGAGGAGCTCTTTTATCTCCTTCAAAGCCCATTCCCTCCCCACTTCATCAAATCTTTCCCTAAACCGCCAAGGCCAGGCACTGGCAACTTTGGCCTCCGGGGTTTGATAAGTCTTGCCTTCTGTCGTCCAGCATTTAGTTCAGATTGCGACAGCTCTGAAAAAGAAAAATCTGAGGTTCAAAGAAAGATGGCCAAGCTGGTTCCAGGAAGTGGGTTCCTTAGGGCCCAAGCCACAGCAGGGCTCAGGAAGTAAGGAAGCACATTGCCCCGGAGGGGAGTGATCGACTTTGCAGGGCACGAGCAGTGAGCATGCAGGTTCCACTGCAGGACAACTACCGGCAGCCCAGGGACATCCGAAGCCCACTGTCCAGGCCGCCAAGAGACAGGCAGCGTGGGGCTGGAAGAGTACCAACGCCAACTTCCACTCTCCCCGCCAATGAGGGCTCAGCCAGCACACATTTCAGTTGAGTCCGCCCAAACTAATGAGTTCCAAGGAGAGCTGTCACATGACATGATTAAGAACAGAAGCAGAAAAGCTAAGGGTGATTCTTAGGCAGAAAGAAGAGTGTGAGGAGCCAAAAAACAAGGCCTCCAAACTCTGCCAATTATACACTCTAAAATTAATTGGAAAACTGGAAACCCTCGTTGGATAGGACATTAGGAAACATCCAAGGGACTAAAACAGGAGGCGATATGCAGTGTTCCCAACAGCCTGACTTGGTGACTTCAGCAAATAAAAGGGACACACAAGAAGCCAAAGATAGGATGCAGAGATGGATGACGTGTGCTAATTCTCCCTTTTCCTTGTGAGAAACAAATTACAACACAGGTTCACTTCATTACACTGCATGTGAAAGAATAAAGCACTGTTTCCGGGCAACAAACACTTTAGGAGCTTAATATTCACTGTGCAGAATCCTAAAAAGTCAGTGAATGTCTTGGAATTTCACCACACAAACTTGCGTCACCACGCTCTTTTGTGTCAGACTGTTTCATTATCTTCAAGACTTAGCATAATTGGAGCCTCAGTCTAAAAATAGGCTATTTTTTCCTTTGCAATCTGATTGGTAAATAAAAGTTAGAGTTTTTATCCCCTTCATTTGTTTTAAACAACCGCTAGCTTCTGCTCATCAAGCAAAGATTACTGAATACATTTTCGGGATCTATTTGTTTGTTCTGCTTAGGGCAAACACTCTATGACCTTCACCATTCTAACAGGCGGTGGCAGAGCCAAGCTATGCAAAGACAAGCTCCAGAACTATCCCAGTTGAGGCTCCGCATGGACGGCACCAGTACCCTGTATTCCACAAAATACACATGGCAGAAAAAGGCATTCCTCTCATTCCTGTCTTTCCACCTTGCTTCATTACCCCATGATCTTCCTTAAGAATTTCATTCCTAGGGCCACATTAATTATGACCATTCAAATCATCTTATGGCCAGTGTCAAAAGAAGGAAGCAGAAGTAGAATCAAGACTATTGAAAACTGGCATGTCCTGGTGCCTCAGTGGTTAAGTTCACCGCCTCCAGCTGGCACATTTATCCCAAAGCCCAGCTTCAAGTCCTGGAGCCAGGGCGGGGTGGCAATAACCAAGATAAACAACTAAAGAAATCTTTCTGGCCCCTCTCTCTTCCTGCCTGCCTGCTTGCCTTCATTCCTGCCTGCACCATTCCTTAAAAAAAAAAAAATAAAAGACTTGAAAACCCTACCAAGTGGCAGCAAATGCTAACCTACCCAGAATGACACAGGTTAATTGGCTCAAACAAAATGGCTCCCACACTGTGAAGATATAACACGATTTGGTCCCATTTCATGATGTCTGTCACATAGATGGACTCAAGAAACACAGGCAATGTACAATGGGATAGTTCAGAATGCTGGGACTGCCTGGGTTTGTACTATGGCTACTCCGTTATTTACTAGTCCTGTGACCGTAGGCACGTTACCGACACTCTGTACTCAGTTTCCCCCTCCCTAAAATGGAGACGATGGCATAAAACCTCATGTTAACCTGCTTCAAAGCAGGCAAATTCACATAAGGAGACCTAGGCTCCCATCCTCTACCCAGTCCCCATTTCAAGCTTTCGTCAAGGGGGTGAATAATGAGCAGGCAGGATATGAGGAAAAAACTAGCTTATGACCATTTAGATGTTCACAGTTGAGTACATTTTTACACATCTATTCAATGAAAACATTTTCTCCTCCGTACCCCCACACATAGTAACTAGAAAACAAATTGGAAAAAAGTATTTTTCATAAACCCCATGATAACATGACTGCTACATTTTACACAATTGAAAAAACAATTTTTTAATCCCTGCTTCTAGGCTATAGTAGGGTTTTCCTGTTAGCATAAAGTGCTCACAACAGTGTCTGGCAAGCATTAAATGCTTCATATATCTTGGCCATCATTATTATCCCTAATTGAACAGTGTCTATTTACTATTTACACATGGAGTAGAAAGTGAGATCTGATCCTAATGCTCTTCAAAGTTCATAATATCTGTTACCCAACCTAAGTCGAGGGCCACATAGCCATAATGAATTGAGAGGGGGCGGGAAGAACAAAAACACCCTAAACTGAAAAAGAATCAGTTAGGAGGCACTGACATAGGACTTAACTATAGCTGTGTTCTTCCCGCTGATAGATATCTCCAAAGATAACTTACAGTGATTCAGTTTGTAGCCAGTGCTTTCCACAGGCCCTGAAATGATAAAATGAGATGCTCTGTCCTGAAAATGAGGCCCGAGGTGTGATCATAGCAGCAGTCTCCATTTTAAGAATAGCAAAGAGACACAGATGAATGTTTGCTCGTATGAATTGGTCTTCTTTCTCTACCTGTGAATTTCAGTATATCAAATAGTTAAATCTGAAGTCTGTGATGATAAGGAACAACAAACAGCTTAAAAAAAACAAAAAGGTATAAAATACATGCAATGACTCAATGGACCCTAAAATAAAAAATGAACATTTTAAAAAAGGAATGGATTTAAAGAATCATGCTTCAAGAGTCAATAGTCCAATCTCCTCCTATGCTTCATTATGGCTCTCTTATGCTACTCCAAGCCCTACTCCAACAATAAATATCAAAAGAGATGGATAGTAGGTCCTTATTTACTAATGCATCCTTCATCTCCGAACTTCAAGATGAAAAATGGTGTTACTCCAAAGCAAATTATTATTCCAAGCTTGGTTTCTCTTCAGCAAATTTCCATGCCACACTTACTAATGACCTCCACTCACTACCCACAAGAATCTGGCAACTCGTTTCATCAGTCTTTACCTTCCTTCAAAAATCTGAGAACGCAAGTTCAAAAACCAAAGTGGTGAAGTATACAAGACAGATGGAAAAGCAGCAGCTGAACCGATGCAGTCAATACCAACCAACTACTGACTGCGTGTATAAAGGCAAGTAAAACCAACTCCTTACCCTAATAGAGCTCACAGTCTAATAAGGAGGATGAACATAAATATGCAAACAAGTCAGTCAGTGAGCACTGAATGATGACTGTCTAAGAGGAAATGAAGCAGCTGCTGAGGAAAAGATCAGGACAAAGAAATTGTGTGTGCAGGTGTGCGCATGCGCGTGCACAAAGCTATAAGTACAGGAATGTTTACTTTCTGTAATGGCAAAATACCAACAATTCCTAAATGGCCATCACTAGAGAAACAGAAAAATACTTTTTCAGAAAATTCATGATAGAATACGATAGAGCAATTCAAATAAATGATCAGATTTACATATACCAAGATGGATATAAATAAATTTTGCAAGAAAAACACAAAACACAAAACACAAAAACACAAAAATAAATAAATATATATAAATAAATTTTGCAAGAAAAACACAAATTTCAAACTCAAATATATCATTTACATAAATTAAATGGGCCCGTTCATAGTTAATAAAAACATACCAAAAAGAGAGACACAGCAACTTCCCAATAGTAGCTGCCTCTGGAAAGGGAAAGGGGAAAGCTATCTATATCTTAACTATCTGTAAATCTTTCTTTAATATAAAAGAAAATCTGAAGCAATTATAAAACAGTGTTTATATGTATTAGTTCTGGGAGACAGCTATATGAATATATTACTTTACCTTAAAAACATAATGGGGAGGAGCATTCCAAGCAGAGGGACCCAAGTGCACAAGGGCCCCCCGGAGAGATAGAACTGAATTTGTACAGGGGATCAAAAGAAAATGGTGGCCCCTGAGCTGAACCCAAATGGGGGTGGGTAGGTAGCACAAAAGGCTACAGGAAAAGCGAGGTGAATCACATAGGCGCTTGGAAGCCAAGGTGAACTGAAATGGAAAGTGACTGGAAATGACATGACACAGTCACATGTTAGAAATACAGATTACCTACTGTGCTGAGAATGGATTAGTGGCGCAAGAGAAAGGTGCGGTGATTCTGGCCTGAGGTAACTGGTCTGAATTAAGGGGGGCAGCAATGGAGAGAAGGGCTAAGTCTGAATATTTGGAAGAAAGGTTGGCAGGACTCCCTACTAACTGGATCTTAGGACTGAGGTAAGAAGAAAGCGATAAGACAGACAGCGATCTCTCAAATACTACAAATACCTAGTGTCTGCCACCTTTGCGCCCACTATTTTAGGGCATTTGAGTAGATACTGCTGAAGAACATGAAAAACCACTCGTGACCGCTAGATCTAGTTAGTAAACTGAATGAGCAAACCTATACGCTGAAGCCATTACAGAGCGAGGAAGATTAGGTTAAATCAGTCAAGGAAAACGAGTTTTGAGGAAGATTAAAAGAAAACACAGAAATTAGGAAAGAAACTGGCAGACAGCATACACATTGGCCTTTCTTAGAGCAGACTGCTGAGCACGCCAGTGAGAGAAAAACGTGCTTGGGGTAGAAAGGCTCTGAAGAGTAAGCAGACATGACAGCACAAGAGGTTTGGTTTTCACGTCCATGTGCTGGTACCTGCAGATATCAAGCACATTCTCTCCTTTGATTCTCTCAGCACCCTCCTTGGGTAGTTACCTGTATTAAAAACGAGGAAGAAGAGACTGAGAGGTCAAGTAACCCATCCATGAGTCACCAGCCCAGGCAGAAGCAGAGCTGGGGAAGCTCACCTAGGACTTACCTGGGAAGCAGCTGGGCTAGAGGCAGGGGGTGAGAGCAGGAGTGAAAGGCCTGCAGTCTGGTTCCAGGGCTGCTCCTTGGATTGCATGTTCTACAAGTTACTTCCCGTGCCTCCAATGCCTCATCCAGAAACTGAGGAGCCTTACAACATCTGCCCTTAGCCATTCCACCTCATCACCATCACCGCACTCAAACACCACCGGCTGAAGTCAATGATCACTTCTGTGTTCCCACACTCAAGGGAAAATGTCCAAAACTATAGTCAGTGCCTCCACCCACCTCCCTGAGGTGCTCCTCGCTGGCTTCCACGATACCGCCCTTTTCCCTGCTCTTCTCAGCGACTGTTCAAGTGCATCCTCCTCCCCCAAGCCATTCCATGCTAGGGATCCTTCGGACTGGGCCCTGCAACCCCTTTTCTTCCCACTCTCTCCACTCTTCCAAAGTAATCTCATCCGTGTCCAGGGCTTAGTTCCACTATATCACAGTAACCCCCAAATTTATATCCTATCACCTCAAAATTAACATGTCCAGGATCAAACTGCTCATCTTTCTCTCTCCCGCTCCCAAAGTCAGTCATCTCACCTCAACGAAAGGCACCCCCATCTATGTACCTGCACAAGCCACTCAGGAGCTGCCCTTGATATTTTCCCTAGGCGAAGCCCATATTCAATCTACCATCAGGCCTTGGCTGATTGTCTCTTAAATTGCCCTCATGTCTGTATCTTTCTCCTTCTGACAGCCGTCACATCAGCCAGGCTACCACCATCGCTTGCCTAGAATACTCTCATGAGAACCTACTAATTCATTCCCCTCATTCACTCTAACCCCTCCAACCCACTCAGCCAGAGTCATCTTCTCAAAATGCAAATGGAACCAATCCCTCCATTCACACATAAAATCTGCTAGAGTCCATCCTTTGCACAACATGGACTGACTGGTGTACCCTGGCCATCTCTCCAGCCTCACCTCCATCCCTCCCCACTTCCTTTCCATACCCCAGCTAAGGTAGCCTTCCCTACCACATAACACATCCCACCCACCACAGGACCTCTGCGCGTTAGCACGCACTCGGGAATGCTGATTCCTGCCACCCTCTGGCTAGTTAACTCCAGATCTCAGCTCGTGTCACTGGCCCAGGAAACTTGGTTCTTCCATCTGAGTCCTTTGATTCATTAGAGGACCTTTGTCTTCAACACTCAGAAATTCCCCTTTCTTTCCATAGCACTTATTTTCTTTTGGAATGAGATGACTACTCATTTGACCATGTTTAATGGCTCTCACCTACTTGAGTGAAAACTCTCTAGGAATGAGGCCCTTGAATACTTAAATTTGCCACTGTATGTTCAACATACCAACACCGTGCTTGACACAATAGAGGCTCGGCACCTTCTGGGTTGTCAGGAGAAACAACAGTACCCGGGTTTTCCTCCGTTCAAGTGCTTTGTAATGGAGCGGGCTTAGTGGTAATCAGTGGTAATGAGTAGTAATCAACCTCATCTAGCACCCTAGATGGAAACACAGAGGCTTGGAATGACTGACTTGCTCCAAGACGTACAAAACAAACAAGCAAGAAGATAAGTGGGTGACCCTTGGTTTCCAGTTCAGGTTTTCTCCAGGGCACACATGGTTTTTTCTCTGTGCTTCTGCACCCACGGAAGGGCCTTTCTCGTGCTTACTCATAAGTAATCAAGTTTAGCCTCCTAAGCTCTAGCTCTGGTTTAACTGGAATCATCACCTAAGGTATTTATCTCAAGCCAACAGGTCACAAGCGATGTCATTCGTCTTCATTTCCCTCCATGGTACACACAGCAAATATTGTCTGAAAAATGTCTGGCTATGAGGCAAGAACCAGTAACTGAATTACATTTATTCACCCACTCTAAGCCAGTCTTTTGAAAACAAGTCATTTTCTCCAACCCATCCAGTCACCAACAAGCATCAGATTTTTTTCCAGTGGGTCAACCTCCATCGCATCATGCCACGCAGTCCAACTTAAACAGAACATACACGCTACCCTGTTGGCCGGTGCAGAGAAATATTACACGTGCCCTTAAGAACAATGCAGATTATTAATAGCCTGTAAACAATAGCTAAGTCAATAGGGGCAAAAACTCCTTGAAAGAAATACAACCAAATGTCTGCTCCTCCAGATGATCATAGAAACTTAATCTTCGATTTGCTCCCATCCCCACTCACCTCTCAGCCCTCAGATAAAAAAAACCTCATCACCAGCCTCAAAAGGCAAATCTTCTGTTCAATGTAAAACAACAAAGCTCAGAAGAACAGAAAACTAAACCCAGACCTATAAAGAAGACATCCAAACACTGCACATAAACCATTTCTGGAAATTACTCAAGCTCTGTGTTCTTCTAGAAATGCAAGGAGAGATTCATTTTTCAGTGACTCTTTTTCATTTTGCTTTTTAAAAGAGGGAATTAGAAAAAAACATTTAGAAATTTGAGATGCTCATACATGCAAGTGTAAAGGGACACAAGTCAATTCAACCTCAAAATTAATAACCACAAGGAAACCAGGACAGCTGTACAACCCAACACTGGCACCAAATTGGAAAGTACGTACGAGATCTCTATGATGACTACAGGGCTCAGGAATCCCCTGGCTTAAAATCAAACAGCTTCTTAACACATATACATGTACATAAAGCCATTCTTCTCTCCGCCTTCCCAAACTCCCACAACTTACCAAACTCAGCTCCCTGGCACTGAACACAGTATTTATGATATGGCAAACAGACATGGCTCTCGCTGCCTACTGAAATGATGAAACACAAACAGAAGGCACTAATTCTACGAGTCTTCCCTCAGGTAACCAGTCCCGAGCCACAGTAAACCCAACCCGCTTGTTTTCTTTTTAAATTCCGATGGATGTGTCTTTAAAAGGGTCTGGCAGTACCGTGTGAAGGGTTTGGTGCAGCCAGCAGACAGCAAGCAGCAAGGGCTATCCAAGCCAAGGCAGGTTCTTCCAATGAGCAATACACGAACCCAGCACGGCTCAATTAAGGAGACAGGGCAGCGGCATATTGCACCCCATCAGATTCAAACGCTGGGGCATCTAATGTACTTGGGGGACGGGAAATTTGCTGAGTGTGACCCTGTCCCCTATAAATTTATTACTTGGGCAAAGGAGGAAAGAAAAAGCTGGAGAAAAGTCAATATTTTGTTTTTCTAGTGATCCTTTCTCTTCAGTCCATCTATAACTGCAATTTGTGAAAAGAGAGGAAAAAAGAATGAGGGGGGAAACGGAAAGTTTTATGGTTATTTTCCCCATTCCTTAAGAGTGAGGTTATCCAAGAAATCATCTCTGCAGACCGACTGTAGAATCTGACAATTAAACCGGATGCCAATTCCTATGCCACCAGTGAATAGTGGTTAATAACTTCACACTTTTCTTTTTGTCTCTTAACAAGGAGGGAACGGCACTCTTGAAATCACTATTGCTCTGTCATCTTGGTTCATTGCCAAAGCAAGGAGCGTTAGAACACCTGTCAAACAGCACGCGGCTTGTGAAAAAGAAACATATACCAGAACAGTTTTAGATAAAATGTTCATGTAAGTAAAAAGAGGAATGAGTTTGGGTGAACAGAAAGTCACTCATTCTGGTGAGGGTTGGGCAGAAAGGAAGAGATTTTCAGGACTCAGTTTACGTGATAAAGTCAGACCAATAAAACTCAATCTGTCTCAGCACAGATCAGCGGCGCCGATACCAAGTCAGGACAATAGTCACCTTCCCATCCATCGCCACATTTCCAATGGTTTCAGTAAATAAATGGGCAAAATATCAGAGGCGAAAGTAGCTTCCCTGCTTTCTGAAGTGACAGCGCCTTTTACTCAGGTAGAAATGCACACCAGATCTTTTTCTTGTTCTGAGTGTCCAAGTCATTCTTATAAACTCAAAACAGGCTTAAATACCAAGATTCTCTTTTGAAAACTGCATCTTCTCCGCATTCACCCATTTGTAACTGCAGAAACTACTGGGTGAATGTGACCCCAGAGAGACGGGGAACAAGCATGCACTCTGTTGGGTGCAGGGCTGGCTGCTAGGTTGAACACCAGGACGAAGAAAGTGATCCCAGCAACCTGAAGCCAACCAGACTGGAGAACACAAAAATACTCAAAGACTTTTTTCTTTTGGTTTGTTTTGTTAATAAAGAGAAAAATACTAAGTAGCCATATGGTTTATGCAAAGTCATTCTAAAATCTAGTAGCAAAACATTCAATACGTGGGTTAAGAAAAAAACCACAATTTTTTCACTATGTATCTATTTTATTTTTTTACTTCATTTTTTAGTTTATCTTTACTTAGTTGTTCACACTACTTGCTTTCCCCCAGATCTGGGACTCAAACCCAGGGCTATGTGGCTTGGACTCCTTTGGAGGCGACTAACCTAATTGCAACTCCACGAGGGCCTGACCTTACTGTGCATCTATTTTAATAAAAGACTGCAACCCAAGCATACTCGGGTGGAGTATAGGTTAGGTCTGCTGCTTCCACTCCAAGCGCAATCCACGTGCATCTTGGGGTCAGAAGGAACAACCAAGATGCACAACTAAAATTAAAAAATATATAAAGATGCTTCTGACTCCTCTCTTTTCCTGTCTGTCTGCCTGCCTACCTGCCTGTAACTTTCTTTAAAAAAAAAGATGACAATCCAATCAACAAATAATACCTTCCCATCAGCTCTGTACCTGAAACAATCCAGTTAGCCTTCATACAGCAAGTACATTTTTACTTTACATGTAAACTTACAGATACTGCTTTAAGTTCAGAAAAACAGGTGACTTGGAAAAACATGCCTACTATTACACCAGTGACTAGTATTTCTATACAAATAGAAAGAAAAAGGGACTGTGTCTTATCAAACTCTTATTCACAAAAGGCAAAAAACCGTTCAAAGATTGGGTGATTGCAAATGGACTTGAAAGGGTACCCACAAGGAATTCCACACCACATCCTTCCCCTCTACCTACTGGGGCTCAAACACATGAAGCAAAAGAAATGAAGATGCAGGTCAATCAGAAGCACACCTGGAACAGCTCACAGACCTCTCCCCAAAGGCAGTAATTTAGAAGGAGAAGCAGGAAAGTCCACCTTCCTTTACGAAACAAGCCCTGGCACTTTTAAGGTGCACACAGAAGATTCTCAAAGATGGGACCACTGGCCGCTGCTGACACCAGCCATACAAAGTTAGAGAAGAGAGAAGGGGGAGCGTTTTCTTGACAAAGAAGCCGGCTGAAGTGGCCCTCCCGGGAGACCCCAAAGCTCAGTGAAGACAAAGATGAAGCAACCATTCCAAAGCTCCAGACAATGCCAAGGAGACAAACAACAGTACACAAACATCTCCTGCAGAAGCTTTCTTCTCCCATGCTCACAAATTCCTGCCCAGCTCTCAGGCAGGACTTGACCTAGACTCTCTCTCTTTCCAGCTCCTTCTAATAGTGACCGCCACGTGTCCTTCTAAACCTCTGCTTTTCTCTGTCCAATACCCCAAGAGCACAGAGGTAGAGGTTCAGACATCTCGGACGTCCAACTTGAAGAAAGAATAATAAGTTCATTCAGAATTAATTTTAGAAGTCTAAATCTTCAGCTATTTTGAGAGTAAAATGATCAGTGTTTTCAAGTATATAAAATAATTCAAAACCAGACCTAAGTGCAACCCATTAATTTCTCTCTATAAACAGAACACTTGTTATTAAACCATGAATTGTTCTATATATTTTTATCATCACATTTCTCTCAAATTTTAGAAAGTGTTAGTTATCATGATTTCTATTGGTCTTCTACGGGATATTTCCGAATTAGTGCTTCTTCTTATCTTTAGTTACCAATATAACTTTCATCAATTTTCAGAAAGGATATAGACAAATAGACAATCAAATGCAGATGTATCCTAGTAAAAGTGCATCAGCATAAATGATCTGCAGTTAGGATGGCACTTACTTGACTGGAAATAGGTGTTTTTAAAGAATTCAAGGGCATGTAAAAAGGACCGAGGCTCTAAAATAACTATTAATTTGAACCGTAAAGTATTTAAATTCATTCCATCTGCATTTCCAAATTCTGAATTAGTATATGTGAATTAATAAAGCTCATCAGTATGTATTATCAGTTCTGAACAACTGTAAAGAATTTAGAACCCAAATATCCCTGAAATATGACCCAAAAAAGGAAGTAGTTTCTCTGGCTTAGAACTGTATAATGTAAACAACTTCAAAGGTAATAAGTCATCTGTGATCACTGATAAAGATGATTGTTTTTTAACATAAAATATATTTTGAAAAGAGTCATTAAATCTTCATTTCAGCCTTGAAAGAAATTCTCTTATATTTAAAAAAAACCTTACAAATGTTAGTAGGTCAGCTGAAGTTAAAAGTAGTCTTAACGGTGGCTATTAAAATTCTGGAGACAGAATTAGAACTCTTCCCTCCTACCACCCACACAGTTTCCACGGGTATGGTGTGGCAGAAAAATTTCTTCTCACTGCCATGTTTTAGGTGACAAAGCATACATTTTTAAGGCAAAGGTTTCTCTCTGACCTACAGAAGATGGCGGCAATGAAAGGGAAGAAGCAGCAGTCCGTTACTATTTTTGCACCACAGTCTCCTCTGGGAGTCTTCTAAATGTGCCCTCTCCCCCTTCAAGAGCGCTCATCCACACAGACACAAAACTGCTGCACGCAACTTAATACTCACAGAACTCCCCTTTGCTACTTGGGTTGAGAGAAGTTTTCATACGACAATCTCAAAACAAGCAAAACTCCGAAATCCATACTTTTTATGTTAAGAGTGTTTTTCTTTCCTGCGAAATTACCTTTAGTGTAATTTCTTCTATTTTCACCTACTATGGCTGATACTGTTAGAAACAAGAGTGACCTTTCGAATACGCAGAACTCTCTTTTGGACTAGACATCTGCTCTAAAAGACCAGAAGTACATTTTTAGAAAACTTTGCAAATCATCCCATCTCTATGACAACTACTCAACTCTGCTCCTGCAGCACAAAACAAACATGGGCCCAATAAAAATCTATTTACAAAAACCATGCGGTGGGCAGGAGTCTCCTGTGATCCCTAAAACAGAGGAACAGGGTCAACACTCTACAGGGAAGCAAAAAGACAAATGTAATTCGATTCACTAACTTATACCATCCCTAAAAATAATTTCCAGAAGGCTTAAAAGACTGCAGTAAGAAAATAAGGGACAAAAAAGAAAAAATAGTATGGAAAAAAGTTAGGTATTTAACATTTAAGTAAAATAATTCTGTATCATGAAAGACCACAAATAAAGCTGAAAGATAAGCTACAGGCTAAACAATATTTGCAACAAAAATGACCAAATGAACATTAGGCTTTAATACCAAAGAAATACTAAGCGACATATGCACCCCAACAAAATAGGACAACTCACACAAGTAAACTGAAGTTAAAACACATAAGATGCTTAACTAATAATTAGGAAAAACACAAATTAAAATCACAATGAGATCTAATTTTGCACTCATGAAACTGGCAAAAAATCAGTTCTGACAATAACAAGTGCGGACAAATGTAGAACGCCAAGGATTAAACAATCAGTATGTTTAGAAGTATATAGTTACATTTTAAATCCCTCAGTAGAAAAACAAAATCAAAGAGGCTAAAATGTATGTCAAAATTATTTCCAATTCTCTTTAAATTAACCTCTGATACCACAAAAGAGGGAGGCATATTTTGGAGCCCTGTGACCATAAATATCAATTTAGCTATTTAAGAGAATCAGCTTGCTCTGATAAAGTACTCTTATCAATGAAATGTCATACAATGATTTAGGTGTGCAAATTCCAAATTCCACTCGCAGTGATACACTAGAGAAACTCTTTGACAGGTGGCACACTTCTATTACAGCGAAGATTGCAATAGCAAAAATTAAAATGTGAAAATGCAGAAATCTAAAAATATAAACAACAGGAGAACAAAAATACACTGTGCTATAGTATAATAATTTGTTGAAATATCATATAATAGGTAACATGGAGCAAAATCAAATCTCAAAATGTGGCAACATGGATATACTTATAAAGTGGTATATAGAGTTTTTCGCCCCCTACGGTTTTTTGGCCAAGCTTCAAAATAATACGCGTAGCATAACATGTAAATAATAAAAAATTTCCAATACACCACATGTATAGGTACATATATGTGCTGTAAAAGGAAAAAAATCTGTGGGCAAAAAGGACAACACCAATCCCAATAGATTACCTCTGAGGAAGAAGAAAAAGAAATGAGAGGGTGGGAAGAAAAGAGTCTTTAGTTGTCTCTATACTATTGTGTTGCATATAATTCATTTAGTTTCTTTTTACAAACTAGGCTTTTAAGCAGATTCGAAAAGAGAAAATTTCACTTATTTCCAAATAAAGATGAAAAACTCCCTCACATTTAATTGTACGAGTCTCCATATGCATTCATTCTCTTTCACCACCGCCCTCAACAAAGTCTATATCACTCCATCCCAGAGACTGTCAGGAAGGTTTGCCCAGAATGTAATGTTTTCAAGCAATGATTTGGATACGTTTCCTAAGTGCACAATTTCAGCTCTGAACACAACTGAAAGTTAGGCAGCCTGTGACTGGCTGGCAAGCAGGCTAGCAGACTCATTTCAGCCCACTGAGTGAGAAGACGAAAATGCATGGGTTCTATACCCAAATCTGAGAACACATGTTCACTTCAAAACGCAACCAGAAATCCGGACCAGAAATCATTTTCTCAAGGGCACAAAAATAGCAAGGGTATAGAAAAAGAACAAACCCAATGTCAGTAAGTACTAATTATTCCATAAAGACAAATATTACCATTACATTCAGGATAAGGCAATGCTGTGCATTAAGTACAGCGTAAATTTAAAACCCGTCAAAAATTAAAATATAACAAATTCAAAGAGGCAAAACTGTACATCAAAATCATTTGGATCCTCTTTAGACTAATCTGATACTGTGACCTGAGGGAGCACTGCATTAAATCCCCATGGACAGACGTGTGGGTTGAGCTTTTTGATAGAATTAGCTTGCTAAGATAAAAACCATCATTATTTTAAACATTAAATAAATTAGACTTTTAACAATCATTTGGTTCAGCTTTAAGTCTTTCCATAATAGTTCCAAAATGAATAAAAGTCAAAAATTTGGACAGACTTGTGTCACTAAATGGCCTTCACTATTGTTCAGACTAAAATTCTTAATTGATTAATGATCTCAGGGTGTCTATCGCCATCTAGTGAACAATCACTTCAATTACCACACCAGTCACTTGACGACCCAGTCAGTTTTCTTGGTTTTAAAAAATAGATGTCCACTTAGTGGTATCAGCTTGATCGGTATCTTTTTTGTGTCTCACTATACATACTACATTGAGAACAAATGAAAAACGCAAGATAGTATTTACAGGTGTTCACTTTTGAGTGTCGGTAAGCTACGTTTCCTTATTACTTCTCTGGAAACACGGACTTCATTATTTTTAAATAACTGGCACACTTGTGAGGTCCCGTCATACAATTCCTTAACCATTACGTAATTCCTCTACCACCAAGCAATTAAAAAATCACAGACTTTAAGTGTAAAAGATCACACCTGGGAAAAAGATAATATTGATGTCCATCTGACACAACTATTAGCATTTTTATTACAAGCCTGTTTTTAAAAGTACAATTAGTAATTACTCTGAGTATTCCAGCAGCCACAATGCATTTGATTACAGAAATTATTAGGTCACCAGAGCCAAGCCTGCATGATTGCAACAAAACTGAACACATGCAAAACTGATTTAAAAATAAAACGGGAGGGGGGGGAGGCATCAGGGTCTCCCCAGACTGTGTATTAATCCATATTCAAATGCAAAAATGATCATCTTTTCCAAACATGCTACTAAATTTCCTTCTCATGCATTTCTACTTGAACCTTAATCAAATTTATCCTATAAACTCCTTAAAGTCAAATGTTTCTTTGATCATCTGGTTACTATATTATCTTGTCCACTCTCTATTATTAGAAAAGATTCCAGTTTGGTAAGTTACGTCTTCCAAAATCTCAGCAAACTGACTCACATTCTACACTTCACTCCTCCTACTTTAATAATCAGAGATGCTTAAAGTCACAAAGGCCTAGTAGTATATATGGAAAATGCTAGTAAACCCAAAGACAGATGATGATGAAGAATATTTCTACCCATAATTGCTAATAATTATCACCAACACCTTAACAATCGTTTTTATTTTAGGACGTAATTTCTGTAAGTGACTTTGAGTCTTCTAGAACACGATTTCTAGGGAGCAACTATATAATTAGTATTTCTCATTAACCTTACATTACTTAAAAGGGCTCACTTTCCACAGTTGTATTTATTAGATGTGGGAGGGATCAAAGGGGAAAGCAGAAACCAAAAATTCAAATTACACATGATTATTTCTAGATTTGTCTGAAATTGGTTTTTTAGTAGAGAAAACATGGGCATTCTATAGTTTATTAAAGATTTCTTAGTTACATTTTATGCAACAGAAAAATAAAAATTGAGTTTCAACTCCCTATTAAAAATCCAGCTAAAGGAAAATATTGCCCTTAAAACACAATGGATTAGGGGAGTGGGGGAGATCATTGGACAAATTTGGGGCTTATCATTATCAACGGTGCCCTTTTAAGCTTGTGGATTTCTGAGCCAATGCAGAAAATGTAACAACAGGGATTTCCCAACAGCAAGAGGCACTCTCCAAGGGAGTAAATTGTCAACTACTGCCTCTCGTGAGAAACTTAAGAGTAACCTTGATCCAATCTCAATAGTCAACCCATGTATTATCACCCAGTTGGGGCATAGTGAGTGCATTTCCTAATACAAAAATAAGATGGTATTCTATCAGAAGCCACTGGATACATATACAGAAATAAAATTTAAATAACTCCAAAGTAAACTTAGCCTAAGAAAGTGAAAACATCCTTTCCTCCTTTCAACTAGCCCCTAGAACACTTTATCTTCTCATGTAAAACAGGTCTTTGCTTTGAGGTGAGTATTGAAAGAGATGATCTTCCAGCAATAAGAATATAAAGCTGGATCAGTCACAAGAGCCATCATGAGACGTGGCAAACAAACCTACGTAGTAAAAGCCTTGCAATGAGGAGATACACATTCCAATTTCTTGGAGTCTCAGCTTCCTCATCTGCAGGATGGGAGTGTGATTATCGACATCAAAGGATTCTTGTGAGGTTTTCATGAAATACTGCAACTGAAAGCTTCTCACCCGTTGCTGGTACTCAATACATATTTGCCCTTCCTCATTCTGCTCTGTCAAGTCTTTGAGACACGACTGTCAACACAAGGCTGGCTCTGAACATCTTGCTGGTTTCATGCCAACTAGTCATGTTCTCCAGTACAGCAACCACTGGCTATGTGTGGTTATCGAAAGTTAAGTTTATTTTTTTAATTATAATTAAAATTCAAAATCTGGTTCCTCCGCTAGTTGGTACCAGCCAGACCTCAAGTGCTTGCTGACCAAGTAGTGAGTGCAGATGAAGCACAGTTTCATCATATCAAAGTTCTGCCGGACCATGCTGGTCTAGACTCTAAAGCAGGGGTCAGCAAATTGTTTTTTTCTAAACAGGCTCAGAGAGTAACTAGTTTAGGGTTTGTGAAACATGTAGTCTCCATCATGACTAATGCAAAAGTAGCCATAGGTAATACATATATGAATGAAAATGGTTGTGTTCAAATAAAACTTTATTTACAAAAAGATACGGCAATCAAGATTTTGTCTACCAGCTATAGTTTGCCAACTGTTACTCCAGAGTATTTTGAGTCCAGACCTATAACCACTACCTCCTTAAGACTGAGTAGACTTAAATCCACTGACAAGAATCAATAGTTTACTGAGTTCAATGGAATATTTAACATAACCATTATTTCTTTTTAAAAGGAAAGGTACAGGCAAGAATGAAGGTGAGTAGACAGAGAGAGGAAGAAGCATTTTATATTTATTTAGTTGTTCACACTGGTTGTTTTCTCCCCCACCCCCAGACCCAGCACCAGAACCCTGAAGTATGTGGTCTGGACTCCTTCCGAGGTGTTTGACCTAACCACTACTCTACCAGGGCATGCCAGCATAGCCATTCTTTTACAAATTAAGAAGAATCGATGTACAAAATACTAAAGCAAATAAAGCTTATAGTGGTTTATGCATACAGTAATAGTACCTCAAATCTGTTTGGTATCTAATCCATCTTTCTAAAGTCAAAAACTCTCAATCAATAACTCCATATTTTACATTCAACTGTCAACTTACCATGTCTAGTGATCTATTACAAACCTCAAAGGCAACATATCTTACATAGAATTCTTTTTTGTTTGTGGGGTTTTTTGTTATTTTCTAACTGGAGTGACTTTGATTTACAACACAATATAAGTTTTAAGTGTGAAGGTTTCCTCTTCATCAAATTTGTTAACACGCCATGCCCACCAACGAAGTTCTAATAGTCCTCCAACACTGTCCATTGGCCCCCATTACCATTTTATCCCAACCCAACACCCTTTCCCTCTGGTAACCTCAGTTCTACTGTCGGTTGGTGTTCAGGGTTAGTTTTTGCTTTTTTGCTTTTGTTTGCTTTATTTGTTTTCCCTCATGTCTCACATCTAAGTGAGACCATCTAGTATGTCTTTCCGCTTATAACTTATTTTACTTAGCATACTCCCTTTTAGTTCCACAAGACAGAACACTCAATCTCTCTCCCCAAGATCTCTCCACTTGAGTGAATGGCCCCACCAGCTAACCAGCTATAAGATAGGAACAGAGGCATCTTCCTTGATTCTTCCTATACTTCTGACTCCAATATAATACATCAGCAAAAACCTAGCTCCTTTATGGCACTTATGTCGGACTGATGTTACTTCCTCAGAGAAGGCTTCCCTGACCAATCTTAACTAGCCATCTAAACATGTTCTAGCCCATCACAGTTTTAATTATATGCAGCTTTTAAGTTAATTTTTTGTGAGCCTATAACTTTTGTTTGTTTTCAATGGCAATTTATAAGTTGTATTATTATTTCCCTTGGATATATGCTTTTTAGGATATTGAATTCACACAGCAGTCTGTGTTTTTGTTTGTTTATTCACTTATTTACAGTCTATTTTCCCCATCTACCCTCTACTCATTCCACCTTCCCACCTTACTCCCACTTCTCCATCCCTTCCCTGGGAAAAATGTGAGCCTCATAACAGCAGGGCCCTTTATGTCTCGCTGGGCACTCTATCCTCCAGATCTAGCTAGAACAATGTCTGACACATAGTAGATGCTCAATAAATATACAAACGCATGCATATTTCACAAAACAATGAACAAATGCATATTTAGAAGCCTGTTTGTCTCAAAGTTATCCTAAGAAAGGGATATTTGAAGCTGTGTAATAAACCTGGCTCTCCCACACTGGAACATGTACAGTTAAAAACACTCTCATTTTGAGAGACGTGAATGTTATACCACTTACCTCCCTTCCTTTGTATGTCACCAAAGCAGCCAGTGGTTTGGCATAAAACCTGCTGTAGGAAAATCCCAGACAGCCGTACATACTGTTTGCAGTGAGCTTCAAAGCCTTCTGTCGAATGTCATACTGCAGGCCACCCAAGGACAAAAGACAAACAACAATATTTGTAGATGCTTAAGCATTATATGAGATGTCTTTCTAGATCACCAATGAGGAGAAACCCTCAATCTTCCTGGAAAAAAAGAACTCTTAGCAGAGTCAACCCATCCTCCCAGATCTATGAGTCCCTGCCCCTGAAACAAGGGAATACAAATTCCAAAGCTCCAAGAAGCCAGAGTATCTTACTAAGATACAGCTTTACAGAAGATGTCTTCCATTCTGAGGCACTTAATGTTTCTGCATAGTTGTCTACCCACAGACATAAAATAAATACATGCATTTGCCCAGGGCACCAGATATCAATCACTCCTAGATAATCCAACTCTAAAAGCTGGGGCTGTGACTCAGATGTCCCTAAGTGAAAAGATCTACCTGAAGAAGAAGGTCTGGATTTAAGTCTTGCTGTTTCATTAGCTGTTTGACTTGTTTTCTCCGCTCTACCAGTTTCCGGATCTCTCTGGGCAAAATGCCCATTTCTAAGTTTGGATCTGGCAGCTCAGGGATCTGTTCTTGCTCTTCATCCTGATGAACACACAACGGACGAATCAAACTTCTATGAAATAAATTTCTAAGGTAACATTTTGCAGGAACTTTACCCCATGAGCACATCTTGACTAAGACTAACAATGCGCATGGGCGGTAGAAGAACGAGCTGGAAGGGTTGCAGAACAATGCCCTCTTTTCTCCCAATTCCACTGGCCCAACAGTCCCGGTATTTCACAGCCCTCTAGTTATAGACAATGCAGAGATCATTCAAAAGGATGAAATTTTACACCTGTTCCTCTCCTCTCTTCAACAAAATTAGGAAGCAATATGCTTGGGGAGACAGTTTTTTAAATAGAAACACCAAGACAGACTTCTAGGAGTAAGAAAGGAAAACCAAAACCCAACAACTAAGCTACTTTTTAAAGTCATGTACACTACCAAACAAAAATACTATAGAAATGTTTAAAGTGTGGAGAATAACAATTACTACAAATGTCTTAGACTAAAAAACAAAAAGTCTAAATAGTCAATTTCTTTTAAGAAATTAAAGTGCATATTTAAACAGGTCACATCATTTCTAAAAATTGATCCATATATATTCCTTAGCATTTATAGAGTACCTTTTATCTATAAATTGCTTTACAACTGGTAGAAGAAAAGCAACATTTTAGAAAAGCAACCAGCAGTCTTCTTATATTAAAATTTACAGCAGGAAAAAGCAGAGAAAGCATTAGACCACTTTTCTCTAGCCTCCATTAATTCTATTAACAGACTGCAAAGAAAAGCCAGGTAAACTACCCTTTTAAAGGCTCAGAATTTAAAATACGTCTTTTGGCTTAAAGTATGTCAAATGAATGCTACTGGAAAACCCAGCCTTTACAAAGTATCTGACTTTATAAAAATCAATATCTTCAAATGAACAATCTCATAATAGTAAAAGCGACCTATTGTTTTCCAATGTAGCAGGTGGTAACGGCAAATCTATTAAAATAGACCTTGCTACACATTCCAATTTATTTACAGCAACTATGGAAGGCAGAAAAAAAGTAAACCGAGGGGCACGTGGAGTCAGGAGATTTAAAACTCATGCCCAGCTCCACCACTACCAGCTGTATGGCATTAGCTCTTCTGAAGGCCACGAGGCACTGACCAAAAAATGACACAGAACCTATAAATGGCCGCATGTATTTCTTAAATGACGCTAAAGTCGGTTTCCAACACTCAAATGACTCTTACATCTTCAGAATCCAAGCTGGAAAGCTAGAAAGCTTGAAGAAAAATAGTGGGAAGAGGACTAGAAAAAGCTAATTATCACAACGCTAACACAGTGGTAGAACAGAGCCCAAAGAATATTATTCATCGAATGTAGTCATTACATTTGGCAGATGTCCACCCAATACCTTCTCCACAAAACTGCCCTCTAGTCCCACAGAAAGACCCACGCTTCACAGTCATATTTGTGTACCCAATCCTGTGGTCACAGTTGGTCCTACTAGACATGTCCACCAGCCCAGGCAAATCTAAATCATATTCTCTCTCTGGATATATGGAATTGGATCTGAAAATAGCTCCCAAGCATGCAGCTGGAACTGAAAGACATAAACTCAGAAGCTAGAGGGCAAACAGACATTTATGCAAAATGCACAAAGAAGCAGACAGAAACAATATACAAAGATAATGTATCTTTTACTGCTGGAGAATCAAATCTAATCAAACTCCCTAGAGTCAACTGAACATATGATGAACCATACATTAAATTATTAAGTCCTATATAAATTATTGATGGAATGATCACTAGTCAGATTATAACTGTGAGATAATTTAAAAAATTATTTTTGAAAAGTCTTTTTAGTGAGTAGAATCATTCAAAAATGTTTCTGTGGCCAAAATTTTGTTTTCTTAAAATATTTAGAAACTGTTTAATTCAACTTACTCATCTTATAGATGATA